>VOPJ01004948.1:0-54300 GCA_014673585.1 Semibalanus balanoides | reverse complement strand
GGGGGGGGGGTCGCGACCCCCCGACCCCCCGTCGGCGACGCCCCTGTACATCACCCATAGCATGAAATGTTGGAGGCTCGCTCACGACCACCTGCGGTTCTGCAGTTTCCAGCAGGCCCACCCCTTTTCTCGGTCAAGCGCTTGAACGTCCCAAGTGTTTTTAGATGTTTCAAAACTTAACTATTTCATCACTAAGTTAATTATTTGGACATTCTGCATGTTTCCAGACACTTATGTACCCTTACCGTTACCTTACAATTTTTCCCGGAGAGCGAGCACCACAACGGTCATAGAATAGGCTGTGCCGCAATGCCGTTGAGTCATGTGGCTAAACTAGCCAGTCACGTGACTTGAGCTGCAGTTTTATAACGTCAGTACCAGTTTTATAACATCAGTGTACCTCTCAGCCGCCGCTTTTCCTCAAGTAAAGGGTAGGGTCCCTCTGCACGTGCACACTCTTATTCTATATCTCAGGAATGGCTGAACCGATTGTGTTAGAATTTGGTGAGTGGACAGGGACCTCTCAGCCGCCGCCTTTCTACAAGTCAGGAGTGGGGTTGCTCTGCATGTATGCACATGCACACCCCTATTATATATCTCAGGAATGGCTGAGCCGATTTTGCTCAAATTTGGTGTGTGGTTAGAGACCTCTTAGCCACCACTTTTCCACAAGTCAGGAATGGGTGCCTCTGCACATGCACACCTTTTTTGTATCTCAGAAACTACTTGCCCAATTGAGTTGAAATTTGCCATACATTTCCTTTGCGCTCGCTCGTTCATAGCCAACTACAGCGCTTTACTAGTATGCTTAGTTTGTGGCAAATCAAACTCGATGCTGAAAACAAATACGAATATGATGATAACTTGAAAGACATCAGTCGATTGTGGGTGGATATATCTTATGCATTATCCCACCCTCATAGATGCTGAAGATGGTTCTGGCATGGTGTCAGCTTAGCATAAGTGTAATGCCATCATTGCTTATCCTCTGGTTGGACTATAGGATCTGTTCCAGTCGACTTTCTAACCTCCTCAAAGCTGCTCCCACTTGGTCCAGTCGTATTCTTTAACACAGAGCAGTTGCATTTGGATCAACTTAGAGGAGGAAAGAGGCGCAAATGGAACAGGCCCATAGTTCTGGCCATCTGCATTTTGATTTATTGTCTTCTTTTGTTTCTATGACTAGCTCACTGTATAACTGTATAAGGTTATGTTTGACATAATGCAGCAAGGACACAGGAACTGGGGGGCAGGGGGGGGCAGCCGCTCCCTCAACATTTTCTGATTTGAGCATTACGCCTATGGCGTTGCATGGAAAGAATAAACTTTAGAATGCCTCGGCCCCCCACACTTTCGGAACGTTCCGGCACCCCTGTATTGAAGCTCAACTCTCATGTATGTCTGTTTGTTGCCAGTTGTGTGAATATTGCCATTTTTATTCAATAACATGTTAAATTCCTTAACATTTAAAGGAGGTATATTATAATGTAAATTGCATATGTGCTAACATATGCAAAAAATACATAATGATAACAATGTATTTAAATGTTACTGTTGCTATTACACGCTATGTTTGTTTTGTAATTTCCTTTGCAGCCACAATGTCCCAGTCCAGACTAGGCACAGTTCTGGTTGGAGGTGGCAGTGGGTTCATCGGTACTTCTCTCACTGCGCAGCTTAGAAAGAGAGGTTATGATGTTATGGTTGTGTCAAGGAAGCCTGGCCCATACAGAATGACATGGGTAAGCAGTCTGAGCTACTTTGTCTTTCTTGAAAGGCTAGGTTACTAAGTTACTTCTTTCAGTTATTATAGGATGCCGAGTTTATAGCTTTAACTTGAATGCAGTTAAAAGCAGTTCACAAATCACAAGTCATGTACAATTTGTTTCCATTTCTGACCAATCCAGGTCATTTAGGATATACAAAATATTTTTTAAATGGCTATGTCATCTACCAGATAAATGTCAATTAGACAAATACTTGTTTTACTCAGCTCTACTACAGATGTTTGTGAGTCAATATTTGTGAAATCACTAAACCTGTGTCACCTTCTTTTACTTCTGCCGTCACTGCATGATCACATGTCTGATCACTTTCCTGATATATATCGCCGTCGGCGGTCTCCTTCAGAGCGAGCTAAGCCAGTCGGGTCTGCCGAACAACACCACGGCCGTGATCGGTCTGAGCGGTCAGAACGTGCTCGACCCGCTGCGCCGCTGGACGCCTGGCTTCAAGCAGAACGTGTGGGCGTCCCGGGTGAACGCGACACGCTCGCTGGCAGAGGTGATCCGCGCTGCGCCCGTCAAACCGAACGTGTTCGTCTCTATCTCAGGAGTCGGTGAGTAGCAGGGTAATAGACAACGACAACGTGAGTCCTGTCAACGTGACAACGTGAGTAGTGAGACGGATAGCAGCAGGATCGAAAATCAGCGGCGTCAGATGACTCTTTGGCATTGGTTATCCTGATTGTGTTATGGATATTACGTTTTGGGTCGCTCTTGTCTTTTTTTTATCCCACGGATCATTCTCCACGAGCTTGTAAAAATGCGATTTATTTAGAATGAAAAGCCTCTCTGTACAAAATACTTCGATTCAGTTTATGAATGTTAGCGTTTTCGAATAGATAATCCTGAAATGGTCTGCGAATCGCGCGTATCCCTCGCTCAGTACAGTTCAGTATAATCCGTATTATCACTTACATCTGCAGTGTATATTGTGTGCTGTAATAGGCTTCTATGAGCCGAGCGAGACGGCCGAGTACACGGAGGAGAGCGCTGGCGGCGACGCCGACTACATGGGCCGTCTCTGTACCGCCTGGGAGGAGGCCGCCACGCTGGACGACACCATCAATGTCCGCAGCGTCATCATCAGATCAGGTCCGCATCTGGGGCCGCACCTAGTCGGTCGTAGGGCGTATTTTCGGAATGAAGCGGCTTAGCGACTTTGCCGATAAATCGATTTCCGAAACTCATAACTCAAGAAAATAATCCGAATGAACAATGATTAATAGAAACGCTGCACTCGAACTAGCTATTTGCTCTGAAGTAATGTCGAATCGCGCATTATATGTATCTTAAAGCATTCGTCATTGGTGTCATCAATTACCAGCTGATGCCACAAATCTCTGTTAAAAGCAGTCCATGAGTCGTGTTGGATAACATGGCCCTCCCTCCGAGTCTGTTGACGGATGCCTGCTCTAACAGGAGTCTCTCTGTGCCTGTCAGGCGTGGTGCTAGGACGGCATGGCGGCATGATCCAGCAGATCTTCATGCCGTTTTACCTGGGCGTGGGCGGTCCGATCGGCTCCGGACGGCAGTACTTCCCCTGGATCCACATAGACGACATCGTCAACCTCTTCATATACGCCATTGAGAAACCCGGGGTCAGTCTCTCGGGGGGGGGGGGGGACGAGCCACTGTGGTCACTGCGTCCCATCAATAGAGCTCTCTTGTTGTGATACTTAAAACGTCAATGGTGTTTCGTTTATCGAAGTATTGATTAAATTTATTCATCTAACTTCAGTTTTCCCGACTCTTGCGGAATGCGGGGACGTTACCTATATTGTATAGCTGCCGATAGTTTTCCCGGTAGCAACTACGTGTCTGGCAGAGTCGGCAATGATTCCTCGAACCTCAGATCCCCGCCTGATGGTCGGTGTTGATTTGCTATTGCTTAAAGAACCTTTGGTGCTTAACGATTTCTTAAATTAGTACGCCCTAAACCTTAAACCACGAGGCTCAATGGCGCAAGTAACCTTAGTTGATGTGTCTGCTGCCTGGTGTGTTGCTATATTCCATCAAACCTGCTGTAACCTGACCTTACCACCTACTGCTGCTCACACCAACCATGGATGAGAAATACCCTGGATTGGCCACTCTCTGTCGGCGCCTTTGATGTAGGAGACCATGGCGGCCACCTAGCGGTCGGAAGCGGAAGCTTTCGGCATTACAGGAGAAAGCTCCGCACCAAATCAAGCCGAACACGTCCCTCGTTATCTTCCGCTCGATAACCGAGCGGATGCGCAAGGGGGCATCGAAAGTCTTCATGAGACGAACCAGAAGCATACGAGAAATATTCGAATAAGGTCACATGTCAGGTCACAGCCAGGGCAAGGGTAGAAAAAGTTATTTTAGTTGATGGCTCATATTTTCCATCCAAAGCCTTAGATTGAAACTCTTTTCACACAAATTGCTCTCCAAGGTATGATCAACAAATTACCTCAAGGTATGGTATGAACAAATTTGGTAGTGTCCTAGGATTGGAAATTTTGGGTCTGAACGACACCCTACAAAATATAATATTCCACTTCTTTTGCCCAATTTGCAGGGCTATTTTCCGCTCTTTTTCACTTTTCAGATTATTTTTTCACTCATTTAATTTAATATGTAAAAAGCCAGAAAACTCATCAAGCTTTGTTTAATAGTAAAATGGCTAATTCTTGAAAGAAGTATCTTTTTTAGGTATAATTTTTCACTCTTTTCCCGATTTTCAGTCTGAATTTTCCACTCTGCACCCTGGCTTTTAAGCAATCCTAGGACACTGAATTGGTATTCAGTATTGTTGGATCCCATATTTGAAATGGCATTACACATTTCCATATAATTAAATAACCAATGAATGTATGTAACAACTTTCTCTTTGTTATGGCCGGAAATAGTCTTTTAGACGCCACGTTGTTTATATTGATAACCACAACAGTTCGTGAGATATATAGTCTTCCAAATAAAGTTTCGAAATAACAACAGAGTCCCGTAGCTAAGACAAATAGCCTTCGTCGCACTCGGACGAATGGCGCGCGACGGCGGCCAGCCACGACCAGTCGTCGCCGCCTCTCAAGTTGAACTAGATTTACATCATAATACAGCGGCCGAGCTGCCGGCCGGTCAAACTTCACGCAGGCGCAGTAGAGACAGGGTTACGCCCCTCAAATGGGCATCTCTCATGAGGCAATACCACAGCTATTGTGACGTCACGGAGGACAAATCAGGTTGTGCGAATACCACTCTGTTACAATGTACAGCAACGGCACGCGCACCACTAATGATCTTACCTTCAAAGGATTATATATACAATATTTTATCTGCGTCAAAAAACAACAAACTGTACTTGCAGAGGGAAAAGCATCTGAAGCTCTTCCGCGTTTCGCCGCTATTTAAATACACAACCCGCCTCCTCTATGTCGTTTGTCTCAACAGTTTGTCGCTGAAGTGGCCAATCAGGGTATGTCTTATCCAGCCACCAACAACAGGGACAGAGCCCGTAGTTCCTCCGTTGCGCCAGGGTGCCCAGTATCTTCCGTTGATTGTTCTCTTGTCTCCCACCAGGTGGTTAAGTACACTCCAGCTGACCTTAGTTCCTCCGTCTGCCGCAGGTGCCAGTATCTTCCGTTTGACTCTTGTTCTCTTGTCTCCACCAGGTGGTTAAAGTACCTCCAGCATGACCTTAATTCCTCCGTCTGCGCCTAAGGTGCCCCAGTATCTTCGTTTGACTCTTGTTCTCTGTTCCCACCAGGTTTAAGTACACTCCAGCTGACCTTAGTTCTCTTCTGCCGCCAGGTGCCCAGTATCTTCGTTTGAACTCTTGTTCTCTTGTCTCCCACCAGGTGTTAAGTACACTCCAGCTGACCTTAGTTCCTCCGTCTGCCGCCAGGTGTCTGGTGTGCTGAACGGCGTGGCGCCTCAGCCCGTCACCAACGGTGAGTTCTCGGCGGCGCTGGGTAAGGCCCTCTGGCGGCCGGCTGTCATTCCCCTGCCCGCCGCCGCCGTCCGGCTGGCGTTCGGCGAGACCCGGGCTCGCATGATGGTGGAGGGCCAGCGCGTGCTGCCGCGGAGGCCGCTCCAGCTCGGCTTCAAGTACAGTTACCCGGACATAGAGTCGGCGTGTAAAGAGGTGGCACGACTCCGCTATACTGCCGTCAAGCCGTACTGAGAGATAGATGTGTCAGACCGGGCTCCGAGAGACTGGCAGCGTAGGAGCCCGTACTGAGAGATAGATGTGTCAGACCGGGCTCCGAGAGACTGGCAACGTAGGAGCGGTATCTGGCTGTGGTAACTTCTGAAGTGTCTGAGAGTAACGGAGGTGGAAAGGGACAACTTATCACAAATTATCGGAAGTTTTCAGGCTCCTGCCAGAATAAAGCAACACAGAGGTGTTTAATTTAGGTTTCAGATCTGCAGGCCTGCTGAACGGCTAACCAAATGACTGACCTGTGTGATGTTTTCATGGCGTGGATCAGGAAATTTCCAACAATTTGTGACGAGCTATGCCTCTTATACCTCTGATGTATCAGATTGTTATTTCGGTGCATTAGATTCGAGTGTCAGCTGGCTTCAACCGGAGATACATATCTTGTGGCGGCTGGGCCCGTAGTCGGTTGAGGAGTCGACTGGTATTGCGGTGCCAAAGCCCAAGGGCCATGCGTTTCCTTTGGATGAGTGTTTCTTGCCAGGAGCGATCTAGAAGCGTAATTGACGCTGTAGAAGTTCACAGTGCGTCAGTCCGTGTGATATTCCGTTGAGTTTACCCAGGAGTGTTTTACATATCCCATACTGGGATGTTACATATTTGCTAAGATGGTATAAGGCGCCTGTTTTATAGTTCAAAAAGAATAACGAGCATTCGGTTTCCGCTGATGCTTGAATGCCACATAAGCTGTTTTACTTGGACCCTCCCAGTGCTGCTGCAAGAATCTGCTTCTCTGACCATGTTCATTACGATATTTTGCCAGCCAGTACTAATTGGTGGGGTACAGCTGTGGAGTGTGTAGTCCGTCCTATATCGCAATATGGCGCAAACTGAATAGTGCTCACTGACGAGTGTCTCGGCTCGGCTTTAGCGATATTTCTTCCTGATGTCAAGTGACGATTTCAGACGATCTCTAGAAGTGTAGGATTGTCAACTATTGATGCTTCTTCATCCCCAAGAACCGAATAAAGCAGACATATCTGAAATGGATCATTTGGTTGTTGTATCCATTCCTCACATCCATTACTGTCGTGTATTTGTACTGTCGCACTCGCGACGGTTATTTTTAGCTAGCTGGTTTACCATGGGGAACACTCGGACATACACGAGACTAGGGTCACAATATCACGAAACTAAGAGGATATTCAGGCCAGAGATCAATGTTCCCTGCTCATCATTCATCAGAATGTTCAATCGCATGAATGTGACAAGGAATGAAGAATCTTTCGATAACGAACGAAGAATGATGTTCGTGTGCTGCAGAGAAGCCATCTATAACGCGATATCAGACGACTCATGTTATGTATCTATTCTTTGAGCGATGGATGACTAGTGAAGTCAGTCACTGGACACTTTCGATTGTATCGGCTATCGATGCCCGTCACTATGATAAACACTGACGATATCTGGACTAACTGGTCTGCGTGATGGTGCTTCGTCGGATGTGTGTGTTAAACATTCAAATATCCTGTTATTGCTGACTATACCTACTCACTTATCTGCCACTCGAGAGTCTCTATATCCGCTCAAAACCACGAGCGTCGAGTCTATACACCGATTACAGCTGTGAGGCCGTGACCACCAGACACAGAGGCGTCTACTCCGACCCGTGCTTAGAAGTTGAGCGCGTCCAGCTCCCGGCTGACTGGCAGCACCAGCTCCAGCGTCTCCTCCTTCGGGTGCCAGGTGGCGCGCGCTGCCGTCTCGCGGACCGGGTGCGGCAGGTACAGGCTGAGCCGCCAGAGGGCGCCGCGCACGTCCAGGTGTCGCTGCTGGACGTCCAGTACAGCTGAGGAGGCCGTCTCCCCCGGAAGCTGGACCCGCACCACCAGCAGGCCGCAGCTGGCTGTGGCGGGGGTCTTGTTGCCCATCTGTGGAGCGGTACGGTGAATAAGCGGATGGCGGATTACAACGGACACAGGTATATATTACAACATGCCGTCTATGTTTACTTCGATTTCGATTTTAAAGTTTATCATAACGTCCGATCGTCACCCAGCGGGAAAAAAACGTAGTTAGAATGCAGCGTGTTTAATACAAATGCAGACCCTCAGACAATACATTTAGGGGACAGAATACGTCTCACTGCGAATTGTTGACATCACAGCCAGTGTAAGCAGGTAAGCCAAACCAACCATCAATATACTGCGTAGCACACACGTTACGAACAAACCGCTACCTCGCTGTGCTATGCCTATGTAAACAACCACAGTCGAAATGTCTAACTCCCGACCCCTGTCACGTCTACAAATGAAGGAAGACTACATCCTCCAAAATGCCATTCCCTTCTCCAGCTGTCCCTGCCGGCGGCGTTTCTCACCTGTAGGAAGACGTCCTCTGCGCCGACTTGCTGTCGGAAGTTGATGCTGTACTCGGGCTGCGGCCGCGGGTCATCTGTGTCATCCAGCTCGGCTCCCTGCGTCACCTCGTCCGGCTCCCAGATGGCGACTGGGGCTGGCCGCGCCGCCACCGCCGCCGCCGCCGAGCCCGCAGACTGCAGTTCGGCCCCGGATTTGACGACTAGACGGGCGGCTGACTTTGCATCCGGAGCACCCCCGGAGCCTTCGGATAGATAGGAGAGCCGGACGTGTCATTACAACATCGTGATCGTACGATGACGTAATTCTGGCGGCGTAATAATCGTTGCCAGTTTTTGGCAGACGGTGTGGGGTCAGAATTTCTGTCTCGCCATCGGAAGCAATGATCCAGTGCCCCAAAATTTGTAAATTTTTGGTGGGAGATGTCACACAACTGTGAATAGTTTTCCACTCTTATTCTAAATTTTATGAATGAATTTTCCACTCTCAAATTATGAATTGTGATATTGATTCTGATGTAAATAAATATTGACTAAAAACTACATGATTTCAATGAAAACCACTGCTTTTCATATTCAAAACAGCAATCAATATCGTACCATTTGCTATATAATTTTCCACTCTCATGGTCTTTTTGGGCTCAAATTTTCCATTCTGACACCCAAGCAAAAATGAAATATTGGGACACTGCAATGATCCCTCGGGAATGTTATCGCATACTCTGCTCTCTGCTGACACAATGATGAGTTCCGTTTACTTTACCAGTGTTTTACACTACTGCAGGCCTGTGTATCGATCTTGGTAGATAAAAACCACCGTCCGCACGCAATATTTCGTAATAAGTAAAAATATAACTCGGCCAGCAATGCAGTGGTGGGCAACTTCCGTGGTGGCAACTTTTCGGCTCTCCAGCCGAATATATTTGACTTTTTGTCGAAGGAATGTGGGTCATAAATAGGGAATGTCAAGATTGTGGGCCTCACACACCTGGGCAGAGGCTATACAGTAATCTTACGCGACTATACATTCGAATATGATTGGCTTGAGCCCACGTTTGAGTGCTGAAGGTTACGCATAAGTTTGCGTGTGATGAAATTAATATTATTTTACGTCCTTCTGATCCTGAATCGGCCGATGTCTGGTCTTTTTGACATAATGAAAAGAAGTTGTTATTTGAACAATATAACTCAGATTGCTGTTTGACCAAAAACGACAACCAAAAGAACAAACAAGGGGACCACCACAGTCCAAGGTGAACTATTTCCATAATGGCAATAGTGCTCTTCTGAACAACAAACTACCATTGAAATAGTGCACAATTACATAGCTACTCGGTACTACGGGATGCCAGTTTGCTGTCGATCGACCTTGAGAAAACAGTCGTTAGCCGTAACTGGTCATAGTCAATAGAAGTTGAAATTTCAGAGTACGTGTCGAAATGGTTCTTACACCGCACTGGAAGGAGGGTGGTAACTGACCACACTAAACCACGCCCTGAGAGGGACGTGCCTTAATAGAGCAGCCCCCCGTGAATATCTCACGAAAAGTAAGAAGAGCTACAGAAACGTTCACAACCTTACAGCGGTAGTATAGTGCTATGATGATCTACATTCTCTGAAATTGTGGTGACCTTAGGTCAATATCTTAAAGGTCAAACGAGGTCACGAAGGTCAAATGGGGCCAAATGTCCCCATTTGGGGGATTTGACCTCTGTTATGTCACAGGTCAACAGCAATGTGTCTGAAGTTCTGTTTGGGGATGAACATTGATAGTGGCTGCCAAATGGCGTTTGAATCGTCCCGATCTGACTGTTTGTTCCAAAGATATCGCTTCGCCGAACTCGATTCTGGCCGCCATTTTTGAATTCAAATCCATATAGCTCAAAAATTTACCGACCAATTTCGACTTTTGTTACGTAAAACGATCTGCTATTGTGTTGCCGTAAATTTCGCTCAAACACTACCGCCCTGCGCCACTTCGTTTGCGAGATATTCACGAAAAACATGTGGGAGGGGCACAAAAGTGTCCCCCCTCCAGTGCGCGTGTTAAGTAAGATATTGATCGTTTCGTCGCAATCGGTTGATCATTGACCTCTATATATACCGGTCAATGCGGTTGATAAATACTTCAAGTTATTCCCGAAAAACTCAAAACACAAAAAAAGGGAATAGGGTGGCTTCATGCTGGCGAAGGCTACACTAAAGTAGCGGAGTAACGGACTAAAGTAACTTCCGTTACATTTATCTCAAAGTGACGGAGTAACGAGTAACGAAACTACTTTTATGAGTAACAGAGTAACGAGTAACAGAACTACATTTTTTTAGTAATGATGCCCGCCTCTGCGGCAATGATAGCGGTAACGTGAGACGAAACCCAATAAACATTTTGGTGTCGGGCCGACGTCGAAAGACGTCGGCATCTCGGCAGACGGTCAGCTCGACGTCGGCTACACGTTGAATCTGTCTGCCTATGCTGAGGTCCAGCCGACGTCGGGTCGATGTCGGCAGCGGCATGCATGCCGATGTCGGGCCTACGTCGGCAATGGCATAGGCGGACATATACGACGTCCAGCCGATATCAGGCCGACGTAAAACCGACGTCGGCATGTTATTGGGAAAGCACTCACGGCTCACATAACCACTATCCTCTTCATCCTCTGCACATCTTCCGAGCAGTGAAGACAGCTGGCTGAGATCAATTTGATCCATCGCTCTGGAGTCTTTGTTTACCAGCTGAGGAGAAAAGGCACAACAGAAATGAAATCGTAATTCGTGCCAAAGTGGATGTAAGTGGGTGGACAAAATAAGTAGAAACCAGGGCAATAGAACACTAGTCACAAATTCAGCATTTTAGAATCGATGCACACAAATGTGACAAGTTGAACGGAAATTAAATGAATCGAAATAAAACAATGTCTAAATGAATAGAAATAAGACAATGTCTGGTGCAATGTCAACATGTTACTATTGAGCAGTAAGAGCACGTTGACGGTGAGTTCCTTCTGTAATACGCATACAATTCGAAAATAACTTCCTCAAAATGTCGTAACGTAAGATGAGTTTGGATCATCAAATGATAATCTTTACTATGTCGGATGATACAAATATGTGAAACAACGAACGAGGCTTACCATGTGTTAGCCATGCGTGTGCATGCAATATTGAACACTTGATGAACGCTCGATACCAAATATTTTTTTTTCAATTAATCACCGGGCAACTCAACTACGAAAAGACTGTTTTTTTTATCTACCGTGCGAAATAAATTCAGATTTTCTGCTGCGCCAGCTATGAAATACTTGCGCCACAAGCGATGGCATAATTGCGGGAGAGAAAACATAACGAAACAAATGATGTCATAAACAGTTATACTGCATATTTTGAGCTACATTTGAAAATTTATCGCTGTTTTTTGCTGTTACTTTGTTAAAATGAACAAAGCTGAACTGCATGTATTTGATAAATTTAATCAAAGCATATAAATTTCAGTTATCATCATTAATGATATACAACTTCCAATTGGTTTCTATGGCAACAGATGTTCAAAAGAATTCATCACACATTTCTCCCTGGCTCATGTATTATATGACCGTGCCTGGCTCTCAGAAACTCAAAAGCTGGTAAGTAAATACCCAGGCCATATAATAGGGTGTAAATACGTACGATAGGCTTATGGCTCTTATTTGTTTTGTTTGTGAGTTAGGTACCCACGTTTAAATGTATTTACCGGTGAAATCAGAATTCTGTTATACATGGAATGGTTAGTTTATTTTGATTTTAATCTAGTAAATCGTGACACGGTACTTCTTTATTTTGATTGTGTTCTTTATATAGCCTTAAACAAATTTTTGTGCCTTGGTCTTTTGCTACTTCAGTCAAAAGGCCAAGGTAAACCAGGTATATACTTGATCATTCTGGAAAGTCTGCATAGTTTCTGCAAGTTTGCGTGTTTTCCATGACATACTACTTTATGTTTTGTGTAGGTGTTATAGGCATCTAAATGTGAAAAGGCTATCAAATGTATTCTGGAGCAACTTAAGTTTTTGTGAAACAATTGGAGCCTTCACTTATGGACTTTCCCATAAATGATAATAAGTTTTCCAAAATACATGACACAATTCATAAATATTTAGTTTTACTTGGCTGCCAAGAAATATGGGCACCAAATGACCTTATCAGTCTGTGCACCCAAAGACCCCATTCATCATCTGTAAGCAAATAGAAAATGGCACCTTATGCCTTTATTGTTGTTGCACCTTGCGGCACTGTACATTACAGCTGCAATCAGCGGTTATCTTTGACTAAGGTAGGTAGGTACCCGTTGGTTGGTGCCGTGTGTAGGAAGTATAGCAAGGGGTGGGTAGTGAAGTCAGTTTGATGATGCCACTGGTGACTCATGACTAAGTTTAGTTTAACAAATCTCCACCCATGGTTAGGTTTGAATCTCATCAGCAGCAATATATTAGGTATAAAGGTTAGGTAAGGTTCAATTAGGATCCATCCAGAAGGCTCCAGACATGATTTGCAGACAAAGAATTGTGGACAATTATTTTGTCATGACACCATTTACGTCATCAAACCAGCTGCACCGCCTGGCCCTTACTGCACTACCTATATACTGTGCACCAACTGACAAGTACCTTAGTCAAAGATAATCCAATCAGCAGCAGCAGCAGCAGCAAGTAGAGCTCACTTCCTCTGCATGTCATTTATTGAAAAAATCAATAGTTTTAGAAGCAGGTTTTACAAATGGGCAGGCATTATTGCTTAATTATTTTCAGGTAGTTAGATATGATGAACTTTGCCAGGAGAGCAGAAACAACAGGGTTAAGTAGTCCATGATAACCTTATGTTCAACTAGATTATGTAGGTACTTAAATCAAGTATATATGCATCAATTATATTTTTATTGTGCTTCATTCCATCTGATTATTTGATGAATTTGTGTCCTATTGATTTTTTTTTATAATCTAGTAGTTATGTAATAGTTTCAGAATTTGTCAACTGTCTTACATTGGCTTATCACTTTATTTTAATTCTAGGCAAGGAGGCCCAGTGTGTCTAGGATTTGACATTTTGGATGTAAATGTCACCCTACAAGGAATAATATTCCACTCTTTTTGCCTAATTTGAATGGTATTTTTCACTCTTTTTTACTTTTGACACTATTTTTTACTCCTTTATTTTAATATGTGAAAAGCCTGAAAATTTATCATGTTTTGTTTGATAGCAAGACGTGTAACTGTTGAAAAAGACTGTTGTTGAGGTGTAATTTTTCACTCATTTTGATGATTTTCTGTCTGAATTTTCTACTCTGCACCCTGGCTCTAAAGTAATCCTAGGATACTGCTAGTAGTTGAATTAAATAATGCATTTAAAAGAATATAGCTTAACAGGATAAATTAAGTTATTTCCTTTGGGGCTGAGGTTATTTCGGAAAATATCTCACACTGTATTTTCTGTTGTCATTATGTATATTCTGGCTTACTTTGACTTGGGTGTCACTGCCAGTACCAGTAGCTCATGATATTTCTCTGTTTTATCAGTATTTGCTTTCTTAAAGTTTCTTCAAACTAAGATGTCCACCACATGTATAAGTTATAACACCTCAGCCAGGGGCGTCGCCACGAAATTTTGAGTGGGGGAGGGACGGACACCGGTGGATCCAGCCGTCGGTTTGGGGGCAAATTTTTTGGCAAAAAGGCACCTCATTTTTTTTATCCCCGGATTTGGGCCGGTCACCTTTTTTTGGTATTAGAGATTAAAAAGCATTAAAAAAACGCAAAAGCGCAATACTTTGCAGCATACATGCTACGGAATATACAGACATTCCGTAGCAACCTTGTATACCACCTTGTATCCTAAAAAATGAGTCTTAAGCTGTGAGCCAAGGGACGGCGGTCGGCGCGGGACGGCGTTGTGCTGCTTTGGGGAGGCGGTGGGGCGATGCCTCCTTGACGGCGGTCGGTTTTGTTTGTGATTATGATCTAGTCTGCGGAGAGGTGCCCAGTTATATGCTAGTGTGCATTTGCCACCAATCGTATTTGGATTGTTGATTAATGTATTGTGTTTCAAAATATAAATTTTGATGATTGATTGATTGATTGATTGATTGATTGATTGATTGATTGACTTGGATTGAATAAGTATTAAATAACGTTATCTCCAAACGACTCGCGGGGGTGTCGCCGACGTTTTTAAGTGAGGGTCAGCTTGAAATGACGAAAAAATTGCAGCATGTCAATATGACATGTTTATAGTAGGTACCTACTTAAATTATTTAGCGCCGCGAAGCGGCGTGAAATTTTTACGGGTGCCTGATAAAAACAATAAATATAGACGGTGGGCCTCCGGCCTGAGAGGATAATGGCTAAGACAATTTATATTGATAGCAATGGCGAAATTTTGCCGCAAAGCAAAGTGGCGTGAAATTTTCAAGTTTGTTTTACTGCAGATAGCTTGGGATTTTGACTGCTGGAAAGGCATTTTGGACGATAAATTGTTATTTTTCCTGATCAATTGTTAACTTGTACATTTTTTCCTAAGGCAAAGCCACTATACATGATACGATTTGCTTTTTATTTGTGAGGCTTGATCGTATTGGGGGCAAACAGGCCACTTTATGCCTGGGAGGCATGGCTTCTAAATGCCTCCTTGGATCGCCAGTGCTTAGGTAAAAGTGTAAATAATTGAAGCCAGCCGAGGAGGCAGCCTACGATTTTTACGCGCATATATTTTAATGGTCCCTGTGTATCTGGAGGAGCTTGGAGGAGATGTCTTCGGGGAGGATAGTCCTGCGCCTGGTTCCCACTATTAATTATGATCTCGGTCAGCAAGCTGGGGCACCACTGGAAGCAGGTTCGGGTGCCGATGTTCGCGTTCTTATGCGTTCGCGTTGCCTTTTTCGGAGCTGGGCAGGGCAGAACTATTCTTAAATGTCCGCCTAAAAAGTTGTTCATGAAGGGAAATTAGGCCCTGGGGCAAGCAATTACTGCCAAGGAAAGCTCTGCCCATACACTTTAAAGATTAATTTCTTCATTTCAAAAATTTGATGTAAGCAATAACAAAGCTTGTGTTATGCCGCGAAAGCTGCCGCATATAATTTTTTTTTCGATTTTGCAATGTAGATAGCTGGATTTTTACTGCTGCAAAGGCAATTTTTACGATAAATTGTTGATGTTTTGGGGGGCCAAAAGACATGTTGTCCCCCCTTCCAGGCCGTTGGGGAAGGGGGCATGGCCTTGTTCCCCCTGGATCCACCAGTGGGGATGGACCCATAAGTCCATATTTTCAAGTCAATCTGTCGCTGGCGAACTCTACTGGCGGCTAGACACCAAACTATCTTATGCAGGGTGAAACGGATTTCACGGGGTTAATTTACACTTGAAACTCTACAGCAACTCTACATGGACATCTATTTTCATGGGAATCTAAGAGGTCCGCCGAATCTCGAATCTGTCGCTGGAGTCTAGACGCTAAACTATCACATTAATAGCTTAATAGCCACTCCTGCAGTGGACGCTCTTAAATACAATACAATACTATACAATACAATACACATGAAAGGTCAACGGATTTCACTATGTTAATCCACGCCTTATCTGGATACCGATTTTTATGGAAATATATGGGTCTGCCAAATCTCGAATCTGTCGCTAGCGAACTCTGTTAGCGGCTAAACGCACAACTATCATATGCAGGGTGAGTCAGATTCACCATGTTAGTTTCGCCATGTTTTATCTGGACACCGATTTTCAAGGCATTAAGGGGTCCGCCAAATCTCGAATCTGTCGGTGGCGAACTCTATTGGCGTCTAGACAACAAACTATCATATTTAGNACAAAAATATTTGGCAAATAATATAGATTCTTAGCCTAAATACCCTAATCGCAGTTCTAGCGGGGGCAGCCCTTACACTTTTTACGAGTAGGAGGCCGAGTCCTGCTCCCCCCCCACCAGTGGTAACGACCCTGGCCCTTCATCTCCATTTGGGACCTGTCTCTCAGCGCCAAGGGCCCTATAGAGAATAGAATCATGTCCTTGGCCAAATCCTGATTAAGCCGTTGAGCTGATCCAAAGCCCTTTCACACAATGCAAGGACCCTCCTAGTCTATCAGAGAGCCCTATGCAAGGAGGAAGAGCCCTTTCAAGGGCTCTTTCAGACCTGGAATGGGCTCTCTCAGGCCTGGCTGAAGACTGGAAATGGTTTGAATTCCAAAAAGTATGTACAGTCCAGGGTATATCTATGTATCTTCCCATATTATTTCGTATTCTAAAATCACATATAAAATAATATAATGTACATGAAGGACTGATTTAAGGGAGATCGGGTACCTACCGTAGGTTAGTACCACATGGTCCCTGTGCATCAGTCCATTCATGTACACCAGAAATGAAATTAGATGAGTTTATTAAACTAAAAAATGGGGAGAATGCAGATACATAATAGACCGACTGTACATGCCAATACCGAGAAGGAACCTTTGAAATTCAATTATTGAAGTACCTATCGCAATACGTCGGATAGTTATGGGGACTGGGCCCCCTATGACGGCCTCCCCCCCCCCCGACCGGATGCAACCTGTCTTCGAAACATGCTGGCTATGCCCCTGATAGGGTTAAAAATGACCTCTTATTTGACCGGGAAATAAATTAGGTTCAATTTCCTTTGGCACAAATTCAGAAAAGAAAAGTCAGTCAACTTTCTTGGGGTGGGGACGTCCCCCTCCGATTTTTTAACTGGGGGGACGCGTCCCCGTCCCCCCCGTCTCCGACACCCATGAGGCGAGGGTTATAAGATACAAAGGGACTAATATTGCAAATACATAAAGCATACATTTTGGAAACAAAAAATGCTGAAATAGAGGCACTCTCAAAATATAGTGGACCAAATCCGTCGAGTTTTCATATTTGGGTACAGGTAGGGGCACCACTGTAATTGATGGTCCCCTCCTTGAAGATTTTCTGGATCCGCCACTATCAGTGTTATTATTTTCTGTCGGCAGTTGTGCAGGGAAATTATTACTCCCAGACCAGACTTGTAGCAACTCACATTTTTTCAGTCGCCTCAAGTCAGGCTCAACAGCCTCAACTCTGACTCTGACTTGACATAACAGTCAACTCTTGACTCAAGTGCTGTTTCCAAAAATGAATCGACTCGACTCTTGACTCAAGAGCTGTTGATAAAAAATGAATTGACTCGACTCTTGACTCAAGTGCAGTCTTAACAAATTGATTCGACTCAACTCAAAAATACATTTAAGTCGACTCAATTTGACTCATCACAAGCTGTATTATGACTTGATGTTGACCGTGGGGGGAAGGGGGGGGGGGACAGCGACTGGCATAGTTCCTTGGAACAGAAACAGATGGACATGGTAACAAAGTATTGTTATGCTTTCCGGATGGTTGCAAATAAAGACTTGGCAAAGAAGTGTTCAATTCCAAAAGCTGTAGCTAGTCAGTGGCACGTTGACCCGTTATCTTCCCAGGTAGTGCAAGGTTCTGTCGATGTTGACCAGTGGCGGATCCAGAGGAGGGGACCAGGGGGCCATGGCCCCCCTTGGGCCTCAAACTTGAGGGGGAACTCTGGCCGCCTGAGGGGCACCATGGCCGCCTGAGGGGGCACCCTGGCCGCCTGAGGGGGCACCTTGGTCACCTGAGGGGGCACTCTGGCCCCCTGAGGGGGCACTCTGGCCGCTTGAGGGGGCACTCTGGCCGCCTGAGGGGGCACTCTGGCCGCCTGATGAGGGCACTCTGGCCGGCTGAGGGGGCCCTCTGGTGACCTGAGGGGGCACTCTGGCCGTCTCTGAGGGGCACTCTGGCCGTCTGAGGGGGCACTCTGGCCGCCTGAGCCACTCTGCTGACCTAAGGGGACCTCATCCTTTTGAAAAAAATAAATAGGGGCACTCTCAAGATATAGCGGACCAAATCCGTCGAGCTTTCAGATTTTGGTATAGGTAGGGACACCACTGCAATTGATGGCCCCCTCCTTGAAGATTTTCTGGATCCACCACTGATGTTGACTCCAGACTCTCTCTTCCCACACAATTGACATAAGGCTTTTCAATATATTACCGTTGAGGATGAGGTAAACACCGACAATTTCCAGCCAATGCGCTGTTCTACCAACGCCAATTCACACCATTTACAACCTTCTATGCCCTACATCCACTTTAATCACTAACTTATATACAATAACATCACATTTTTTGGCCTACAATCACTTCAGCTGGCTGACGATCCAGTCCATGTAGGCGGACACCTTGCTGTAGACGCCGGGGAACTCGGGGTTGCCGCAGCCGAGGCCGCCCGACACGATGCCCACCAGCTGGTAGGTTCCATCTCCCAGCTGGACCATTAGAGGGCCGCCTGAGTCGCCTTTACAGGCGTCCCGCGGCTCGCCGTCCCGGCTGCCGGCGCATACCTTGATGCCCTGGAAGCCGCCCGGGAAGCGCGCCTCGAACCGCAGCGCGCGCCGGTAGGCGGCCTCGCATGCGGCCGGATCGGTCACTCGCAGCGCGACCTCCTGCAGGACGTTGGACGTCTCACCGCCGACTCAAGACGCCCCCCAGCCCGGCCACCTCACGTCTTGACCGATGTGCTCGGCGCCGGCTGGCGGCATGCAGATGGGACGCACGGCCTCAGTCAACTTCACCGGCGTCGCCAGGCGCACCACGGCCAGGTCGTTCTGCGAGCCGCGGTACTGCGGGTGGCGAACGATCCTGGAGACGTTCCGCTCCTGGTGGTCCACCTCGTCTGAGACGGTCAGGTCATTGTCACCGATGCGTGCCCCGACACGGCCAGCCTCCTCGGGCCGCAGACAGTGGGCAGCCGTCAGCACGTGCCGGTCGGTGATGAGGACGCCGCCGCAAAACCAGTGCCCCAGACCGGCGTCCGTCCACCGGCCGAACAGCACCATCCACGGCCACTTCCCCAGCTGAGCGTCCACCCCACCGACGGCTGAGAATACTTCCCCCGGATCAAAGTCACCGATGTCCAGCGGCGTCTGTCGACGCCACCTACCGCCCATCACCGGCTCGGCAACACGCTCCGCCATCACTTGATGTGAAGTGTCTCTTGTGACACGGAAGAACCTGGTCTCGGCTCTGGGCTGTCCGCACTGATCCGGCAGCGGTGACCGGGTGCCCGTCAGCGGTGACCGGGTTGCCCGTTCAGCGAGCGGAGGTAACGGCCGCTCAGCATCGGAGCAGGCACACCAGCGAGGTTCAGCCCGAGAAGGCGCACGGCCTGGTCTTGTGCCGCAGAAAGCCCTCCGCGCGGGTCTGGTACTCGGCGCAGGTCTGGATGCTCACACACTCCTGGTCAGGACGCGGGCACTTGGCGCCGTCCTGAGGGAGCGCCCAGGTTCCCCTGATGCCGGCCACACAGGCCAGAACGGCGAGATAACACAACCACGACGGCATCGCAGCGGCCCGGTCGGCTGGCGGTGCCTCACTGACTGATCCTCCGGCTGCAATGTTCTCTAATAAGGCTGCCGCAGGCTGAGCTCCAGACCGGTCTGCGTGATGACGCTGTCAGAGCAGGCAAATGCAAGTCACTGTCAGTCGCAGCGAATTCTCGTTCCATGGTTCTACGATAAGGCATTAAACCGACAAATTTGCCCAGGCTATATATATACGTTAAGGTTTACCCAAGGCTATATAGGATTTAGAAAGGTGGAACGCTCCACCCGCCGAAAGAAGCAACACTCGACATTAGCGCCATCTCTGGATTGAATATATAACTACCCGGCGGTGACGTCATAACGTACGTAAAGGGAATGGTTTCACTTCTCTGAAAGTTAGTCCAAGCACGCCGCTTGTGGTGCCAAAATATGAGTAATTGCTGCCGAACCACGATTTCTGACCATTTGTTTCTGGTCACCAAACAGTGCTCAATTTCATGAAAAAAACGTTAAGTTTTTAGTATTTGGGCCGGATTGACGTCATATTGAAAGGAATTTTTGGAAATAGAAAAAAAACTTTCATTGCCTGCAATATATATGGACTAGTGTATGGCTAATGTATAGCCAAAGTAAAACAGTCTACTTCATTCAACATTTTGATAAAAAAGGGATGACGACATCGGCTTTAAGCGGCTACCTTAACTACACTAGGGGCCCTTATTTTTTGCAGATGTCAAAACACCAAACTCAAATTGCTTTTTTCGATTAGACCTCTGTGGTGTTTTACTTTCTACAATACTTAATTTTCAATTGAAGTCCAACAACTTGGCCATCTCAACTCAAATCTTATGTTAATGTGAAACATTCTTTAACCGCCAGACGGGCCACCGCCGATTGCCTTCACGGACCAACTTTCGGGCATGAGAAGGCGTCGAATCAATGTGACTGTGCGAGCGGCGCGTTTAAGGGAAATCACGTTTTCCGACCGGCGTGTAAATATGATACTATCCTATTAGTTATCCTTCTCAGGGCAATGATTCCCTTGCCGAATATCAAATAACCAGAACCAGATTCAGGGCGGTCACACAGTCAATATTATTGTTCGACTGTACGTTGAAGTGAAACTTCCGCTTGCTCACCATTTTCTTTTTTTAATCAAATTAATCCGGATATTTTGCATGGATGGCTTTCCGAGGTAAGGACCCGTGCTAAGCAGAGCTTGTTGCGCTGGTTCTGATGTCACTACCCGACCGCGCAATGGAGTATATGCACGTTGTGAGAAAGATACACCAAACGAAAGAAAAAACATTCTAGTTCTTAAAATAAGTATATTTTTCATAACAACTTCCTTCCTTCTGAGTAATATTGCAAATTTAATTTGGCTAAACAAGAAGAGCGTTTACCGTACATTAATTTGTGACGTCACAGGCTATAAGCAGCTGACTGCGCTAATGCTTTAGAGATAGGAGATTCACTTTGAGCCTCAATTCTGGAACTCTGATTGTTTTCAGACAAAAAATACACATTTGGTTGAGTAAAACTAGATGCATATTTTCATTTGGTTCCATTTGTGTCTGCATTAATGTTAGGAGTTATAAGGAAAACCGAAAAACTTTGGTAGGCTACTAAATAAAATAAGCGTGTTGCATTCACAAATTACCTAGCGACAAAATGAAACAAAAGAATGAAAAGCAAGAAAGAACGTTTTATACGCAAATTAAATAAACAAAAATGAAACAGTGCTAGTAAAAACGCAGACACTCGTCTTGTAAGAATAAAACAAACTATTAACACAGGCATCAGTTGGATATAATTTAGTAGCCCAGAAGTTGATGTCAGTTATCTAGTAGTTGAAATGCATCGCCTATCATTTAAGAAGTGAAATAAAATGGAAAATGGAATATACTTTGAGCTAACACGGTGAATTTTGTACACAAAGCACGATCATAAAAAGATACTCTTTATCTGACACATAACATTTTCAATATTTCGGTGACCTGCATATACTCCATTCCTGACATATACTTGAGGTGGGCCCTTGGTCGGCCTGGGGCCCTCTATTGGTCTGAGGGTTCCCTCTGTCGGACTGAGTGGCTTTCTATCGGCCTGAGTGGCTCTCTATCGGCCTGAGTGGCTCTCTATCGGCCTGAGTGGCTCTCTACCGGCCTGAGGGGCGCTCTACCGGCCTGAGGGGCGCTCTACCGGTTCGGGGAGCCTTCTGGCCGAATGTCAAGTTTAGGGTCCTCGGTCAGCTTGATGGGCCCTTGTTTGGCCTGATGGCCCTCTGTCGGTCTTGGGGTCCTCCGGCGGTCTGAGGGGGCCCTCCGGCGGTCTGAGGGGGCCCTTTGCCGGCCTGAGGGGCCAATCTGTTGGCCTGAGTCGGCCTGAGGGGGACCTCGGTCGGCTCGACGGACCCTCAGTTGGCCTGAGGTGTCTCGATCAGCCTGAAACCTCTGTCGGCTTGAAGGAACCTTTTCGGCGATTTTTTGTATGTAGGTATGTTTCAAATTCAATGGCTTCTGCTAACTTTATTCACTTAATTGTTGACCCTAGATCAATTTTGATGAAACTTCGGTAAAAGAAAACTGCATTCCCTTTCAAACGCTCAGGGGCGGATCCATTTTTTTTTCGAGGGGGATGGCAGGGCATAGGGGCGCATTTGTCGGGGAACAGGTGCGACTTTTTCGGGGAACTGGGGCGCATTTTTTCCGGGAAATTGGGGCACTTTATCTTTAATCATGAGGGGCGGATCTATAATTTCTCCCGATTAGGCTGCATTTTTGCCGTCATGGGCCTACAGTGATGCCAAATGTTAACTAATAACAACAAAAATCCTGCAAAAATGCGAATTTCCCTAATAAGTAGCTTGTATTTTCTAAAAATATAAATTCATTCAAACAAATTATAATGAATTATTTTGAAGACACTCTCAAATGTAAGTATGCCGGTGTAAAGTATGGTAAAAATGTAAGTAGGGTCACAGGGCTTCCGTCACTGGGCGCAAGAGTGCCATCACTGACAGGAGGAGTGCCATCACTGGTCAGATAAGCACCGTCACTAGCTGAAGGGGGCGCTGTTACTGGCCGGAGGGGCGCCATCATTGGCTGTAGGGGCGCAGTCACTGACCGGAGGGGCGCCGTCATTTTCCAGTGGGACGCCGTCACGATGGGCGCCGTCACTAGGCAGAGAGGCGTCGTCTCTGGCCAGAGGAGCGCCGTCCTTAGCCGAATGGGCGCCTTTACTGGCCGAAGGGGTACCGTCACTGGCCAGATGGGCGCCATTATTAACCGGGGCGCCGCCACTGACCGTAGGGGCGCTGTCATGGTCTGGCCATAGGGCGGCATATGGCTAGGGGGCGACACATGGGCCATGATATAAGAGTGGCATCTGACAGTGCAGCAAACGTCAGATATTGAACCCCGTAAGCAGGCCTTTTCAGCGCCTTCGACGCAGAAACTGGTCTGCCTACGCTTACAAGACCCTTACGCGCCTGCGGCGCGGCGGACACAGGGGGGGGGGGGCGGTCGCCCCCTGCGCAGTATCCGCCCCTGCGAACGCTTTTACAGTGCGTCGCCAGTTCTTTTAGCTATCGACATATAGACGGTGTTATAAAGGACACTCATATATAGGTAGCCGAAATTTGACCTTTGATGACCTCTGGTGACCTCAATATTGACCTGACCCAATAGACGACCGCAATATGATCGATAGAGCCTGTCTCGAGCTATATAAAACCGTTTTCCGCTTGTCGCTACATTGCGTTTTTTTAATCTGGGGGGGGGAAGGAATCACTCCCCCTCGACAGTTGAGGGTGGCTGGGGGGGAGGAATCACTCCCCCTCGACAGTTCGAGTGGCGGGGGGGAGACACTCCCCCTCGACATTGGAGTAGGCTGGGGGGAGGAATCACTTCCCCTCGGACAGTTGGAGGTAGCGGGGGAGGAAGGAATCAACTTCCCCCTCGACAGTTGGAGGTGCTGGGGAGGAATCACTCCCCCTTTCACAGTTGAGAGGTAGCTGGGGGAGGAATCACTCCCACTCGACAGTTGGGGTGGCTGGGGAGGGAATCACTCGCCCCTCGACAGTTCGAGGTGGCTGGGGGGAGGAATCACTCCCCTCGACAGTTGAGGTGGCTGGGGGGAGGAAATCACTCCCCATTCGACAGTTCGAAGGTGGGCTGGGGGAGGATCACTCCCCTCGACAGTTCGAGGTGGTGGGGGAGGAATACTCCCCTCGACAGTTGGAAGTGGCTGCGGGAGAATCACTCCCCAATCGACAGTTCGGAGGGCTGGGGGAGAATCACTCCCCTCGACAGTTGAAGGTGGCTAGGGGGCAGAATCACTCACCCTCGACAGTTCGAGGTTGGCTGGGGCGGACGGAAATTCAACTCCCCCTCGACATTGGAGTGGCTGGGGGAGGAATCACTCCCCTTCGACAGGTTGGAGGTGCGGCTGGGGGAGAGAATCACTCCCTCGACAGTTATGAAGCGTCTAACTGAGGGTGGGAAGACAATTTCCACTACCCCTCCACCAGCTTGGTCGAGGGGCTGGCTAAGGGAGTGGGCGAATCACACCCCTCGACAGTTGGAGGTGCTGGGGGAGGAATCACTCACCCTCGACAGTTGGAGGTGGCTGGGGGGAGAGAATCACTACCCCCGGGACAGTCGAACTGGCTGGGGGAGGAATAATCACTACCCCTCGACAGTGGTAGGTTGGCTGGGGGAGGAATCAGCTCCCCCTTGACCAGTTGGAGGTGGCTGGGGAGGAATCACTCCCCATCGACAGTTTCGAGGTGGCTGGGGGAGGAATCACTCCCCTTCGACAGTTCGAGGTGGCTGGGGGAGGAATCACTCCCCATCGACAGTTCGAGGTGGCTGGGGGAGGAATCACTCCCCTCGACAGTGGAGTGGCTAGGGGAGGAAATCAACTCCCCTCGGACCAGTTCGAGGTGCTGGGGGAGGAATCACTCCCCTTCGACAGTTCGAGGTGCTGGGGAGGAATCAACTTCCCCATCACATTCGAGGTGGCTTGGGGGGAGGAAATTCAACTCCCCTGACAGTTGAAGTGGCTAGGGGAGAATCACTCCCCCTCGACAGTTCGAGTGGCTGGGGGGAGGAATCACTCCCCCTCGACAGTTGGAGGTGGCTGGGGGGGGGGGAGGAATCACTCCCCCTCGACAGTTGGAGGTGGCTGGGGGAATTAATTACTCCCCCTCGACAGTTGGAGGTGGGCACGAACCCCCAGTAGTGCGCAATGCGCCTGTTAAAATATAACAACGATGGTAAGGTCAAACACGAACTTGCAGGGGTTTGTCGTCATGAAACTCAACTGTTGCGTGGAAAATGAGCTCGACGACCCATGCATTAGACACCTTATGCATGAGTTATTCTGGAATAACTACAACCAGGCGCTTCTATGAGTGTTGCCTGTACTGGTAGTTATCTAAAGACTTAGTAAGATTCCTTTCAAACTATTAAGTGGGGCTGCATTTTCTCCGTTGAAACGATTAATAAATATGGTTAGTTATATTTCCAAAATTATCATTATCAGTTCATTATGATATATGTAGATTTAGCAGACATTGTGCTCCCACTTATTCCGACATCAGACGCTGCGCTGCCTCACTGCGGGATCTCCAATCCCTATCGGTGCCGAGCTGAGCCATTACAGATAGTTCTGGGTTTTCTCAACAGATGTCGCTAGTTGGTCCTTAACGGACTGCGACGATCACGCGCCGACCGCCTGCCGTCGCTCAGAATTCAAGGGAAACGCAGTCCAGTGTTCAGGGGTGGAACTTTATATCTCTTGGGGAGGGCCCGAGCCCCCCCCCCAATGATTTCAAATTTTAACATTAGGCCTATGGCGTTGCATGGTAAGAATGGTGTTAAAATATATCAAATTAACATTAGGGCCCCCGGCCGATTTCATGAAGTTCCGCTTGTGCCAGTGTTGAGGTATGTGCTCTGATGCAGGGCACGCTCTGATGCGATGGGCTGTAGCGCTGAGGTTTCGTTTTCTTATCTATCTGAAGATTTGGCATGATTTGCATCCTACGGTTGTTCGTTTTCCAATTGTTTACGACGAATTTTACAAATTGAGCGTGTGTGGGTGTTTTCACTATTGTTTCAAAATTTGGCGAATGTTTGGTTTCACTTCTTTGCAATGTTTATCTCTAGCAACAAACGAAAAATATTTTTCTAGAAAATGATGTTTATTTTCAATCAGTCACAGATTTAGGGGAGAGTGCGGTCAGGCGGGCCCGGCCATGGTAGATAAGACGGCCACCCCCTCTGTAGGCTAAACCACTAGCGCTACGAGCAAAGTTAATGAGTACTGCAGTTCCCCTTCTCGACCGCACTGCCCCAGTGAAGTCGGATAAGTTTGCTTCCGTAGCTTTTTCATCATTTCGATTTTTGTAAAACAACTCTGAACCGTCTCGGTTCAACTTTTTTCTATTTTATTCTGCAAGTTTTAGTGAACATATCCCTGCAGTTGAAACTTGACTTAAATTATAGACATATACATACATAGACAGCCAGTGTCGATATGCAATGACGGGCAAATGTTAATTCAATATGGCGTCCGAGAAAATGTGCTTTAAATTGTTTGTGTCGAATGTGGCGTAAATAAGACTGCTTGCTCCGGGTGGCCGTTTTACCCCATCTCAGTATCTAACTTCACCAACAACGCTTACAATGCGTCTTACCCCACGGTAAAAAAACGTTTTACCCCATGGGGTGGGGTAAGACGTTTTTTGCAGACCTTTCGAAAACTGCAATTATCACATTTATTAAAAAGAACAAGGCCCTTACTTCCATGCAAATTGAAAGACGAATGTTTGAGGTAGCAACATGCAAAACATCAAACTAGTTGGCCGTATTTAACCTGGCCAAATAAGGCTGCAAAGTTAAGGTGGCCGGCATACCCCACTCTCCCCTATGGTAAAGAGATCGTCGAACTCATAAGGGAGTGAAACTATCATTCGAATGCAATCATCATTTCTGATAAGAAGTGAGTGATGAAACGTTAGCACAAACTTAAACGTGATCATGGTATACAATAACAATCATTGCATTTTCCTGTCTTTGCATTTGTCATGTTGTATGTTGCAGGTAAGAGGAAAGCCAATGTTTCACACAGGGGCGGTTCTCCCATGTAGGCAAGGTAAGCAATGCCTACCCAGTTCGGTAGTCATCTCCCGATACCGATATTTACCTATCTCTCCTTCTTTTCATTTTTTATCTTTGTTTTATATGATTCTTTGCAATCAGAATAGGCCTATTTTGGAGCAAATTTTTCAAATTTTCAAAAAAAATATTCGAAACCATAAATTAAGCACAAGTGTAAGAAAGACCTTGTCTAAGCTTGACTACCTCGTCCTACTAGATTCTCGACCAGCCTGTATATCAATTATAGGGACCTGCTGGTAGATAGTAGTTGTGAGGTCGGCAAATACAGGGGCGTATTTACGGGGGGGTCACCGCACCATGGCCTCCCCCTTGGGCGCCGAAGGCGCCCTCATGGACCGAAGGCGTCCTCGTGCACCGGAGGCGCCGAAGACGCCTTCGGTTCATGAAATGCGNGGCCAAAAGGTACCCATTTTTTCTCCTCGGATTTGGCCTGTCACCTTATTTTGGTATTTGAGCTTAAAAATATACTTTTTCGGAAAAAACGACAAAAACGCGATACTCGGTAACATATTTGTTACGGAAAACACACATATAAGTAGTAATAACGTTTATCTCAAACTAACTCGCAGGGGCGTCGCCGATAAATTTTAAGTGGGGGTCGGCTGAAACGAAGAAAAAATACCGTCCTTTGCCGCAATTCTAAATAAGGATTTCTATTTTGTTATAGTGTGCTTAAAGTGAACGGCGCGAATTCTTTTTTTACGGGTTTGCCTGATAAAACCCAAAATATAGGCGGTGGGGCCAGTATGTCATGCATGGCATGGCCCATACCATCTTTTAGGAGCGGAGTTAGCAAACTGCCAATCAACTTTGGAAGCCAGTGTCAACAATTTTGAATCAACTATACCAACTTGGAATTTTTTTCAGGCCAAGACAATGACTTAAATCAATTGCGCCGCGGAGCGGCGCGAAATTTTTAGTCTTATGCCCTGGATATGCATTCTCGTCAATGTGTCAAATTGTGCATGGTGCGGACCTAAAAAATGTTATTTGGCGTTTAATAGTGCGGCAAGAAATGTTAAAGCGAACTGTCTTTTCCCATTGATATAAGAGAGAAGCAACATAGAACATAAATGCGCTGAGAACGGTACGATTTTTAACCTGCATACCATAACATATATTTTTTATTTAAATTGCGCGGAGGGGCGACGTGCAAATTTGTTGTTTTTATTCCCTGGACCAGTGACATTCTTACTGTTATTTATGATAATGACCTGTTTTTTGTTTCCATCAAAACTTGTATACATGGAACAGAGGCAAAGCCTTTTATACATTATTACCGATCGCTTTTTCTTGTGGGCTTGATCATTGGGGGAAAACAAACAGGCCACTTTACGCCTTGCGGGGGCCATGGCCCTGAATGCCCCTCCCCTGGATCCAACAGTGCTGGTAACATTGTAAATGGTTTGAAAGCAGCAGAAGGCAGTCCCACTTTTACGCGCATAAATGGCTCTTCTGTATCCGGTGGAGCTCGGGAGGAGATGGCTGGGGGGGGGGGGCTGATCCTGGCCTGGTCCCCACTATCAATTAGCTCTTCGGTTCAGCAAGTTGGGCACCACTGGAGCACCTTCTGGGTGCCGATGTTTGTGTCTTTGTGTTCGCGTCGCCTTTTTCGGAGCTCGGCCGACTAGCTAACATGTCCACCTAAACGTTTTTATGAAGGGAGTAGGCCCTGGGGCAAGCAATAACTGCCAAGGAAAGGCTCTGCCAGACACTTAATGGATTTTATTTTCCCATTTTCCAAATTTGTAGAAGCAATATCAAAACTCATGTCATGTGCCGCGAAGCGGCGCGAAGTTTTCCAGTTTTTCACTGTAAATAGTTGGATTTCGACTGTTGCAAAGGCTACTTTTACGATAAATTGTTGACATTTTGGGGGGCGCCAACAGACATGTTAGCCCCTCTTCGAGGCTATTGGGAGGGGCCCTGGTTGGCCTCCCCTGGATCCGCCAGTGGCCGTTCCTGATCCTGAACAACTGGACAGAGGCCCACCGAGCTGCCTCATGGGGCCTAGGGGGTCGCATTTCGTAAGGAGGTACGGGCCTGTGCGCCCCCTTGTGTGTGCCTCTGGGCCCTGCAGATTTGAAATATAAAATAGCTGTTTTCACGATTAATTATTTTGCGCGAAATGTTTTAAAACATTTTTAAATGTTATAAAATGTTTTGGTATTAGCCGTTTTCACGATGGAATAATTTTCAAAAAAAAAAAATGTTTTAACTCTCGCCCTACTGGACCGTAGGGCGAGGGTTGAAACATCTTTCGCAAATTAGTCCATCGTGAGAACGGCCACTACTAAAACATTTTAAACACGATAAAATGTTTTAAAACATTTCACGCAAAATAATCCATCGGAAACGGCTGATTGTAACCTTTGACTTTCATTGTAATTGTTTCATTTTTCAAAACAACAAAACAGTGGCCAAACGGGGGCATCTCAAGACGGGTCGCTACCGGCCGTCCTCTGAGGGCAGGAACGTTACAGCCGGAGTGGCCGCCGCCCCCCCCCCGCTCCCTGGAGGCAGGGAGCGCTTTTCGGTGAGCGTAGCGCGCCCAAAAAGGGCCGACCCGAGACTGCGAAGCGCGGTATCACTGGACACCCTCTATCAAAAGTCTGTGAGACCACGCAAAGCACTGTCTTTTGGAGAGTTTAGAAGCACTTCAGAGGCCTTTACGGGCACCGCCCAACAGGACCCTCTCTGGAAAGACCAGAAGACCCCATGGACATTCAAAAGGCCCCTGTTTGAAGGTCCGAGGCGGCCTCTGGCTATACCAAACAAGGGTCCTGGGCGATTCAGAAGGGTCATGAACAATGCGAATGGGCCTGTAACCAGCCACAGAGGGACACCCCTGGGCAGGTCAGAGAGGCTCCTGGAAAGATCAGAGGGGCCCCTGAGCAGGTTAGATGGGCCCCTGGAAATGTCGGTAGGGTGACAAAGCAGCCAGAGCAGCTCCTTACCTCTGTCCTCAGGTCTGTCCAGGAGCCCTTAAGGGCTCCTGGACAGACCTGAGGGGCTGAGGGCCCCTGGGAAGTTCAAAAGGGCCCTATGTATGTCAGAGAGGCCCTTTGACCAGACTGAGAAGGGTCTCTGGGCCGGGTCAAAAGGGCCCTGAACATGCTTAATTGGCTTAGTCCGCACGGAGGGGCCCCAGTGCCCAATGGGGCCCTTTCAACGCTCAGGAGGGGGCCCTTTAAACGCTCGGGAAGGGGGTCCTTTTTCTAGGCACCTGCCGCCCTGGGGGGGGCGAAATCCTGTCTATACCGTGCCTGCCTCAGAGGGGCCCCCCACGAGGCCGCCTAAGAGGGGCCCCACAAGGCCACTTTAGAGGGGGCCCCTCGGGGCCGCCTCAGAGAGGCCCTCACGGGGCCGCCTCAGAGGGGCCCCCACGGGGTCGCCTCAGAGGGGCCCCACGGGGCCGCCTCAGAGGGGGCCCTACGGGTACTCCTCAGAGGGGGCCCCACGGGGCCGTCTCAGAGGGGCCCCACATTTGGTAAGGGGGCACGGGCCCGTGTGCCCCCTTGGTTGCGCCTTTGACTGCACAACAAGCTCTGCCTAGCGCGGCTCCTGAACTCAGAAATCCCTCAATCTTAGGCGTTAACATCACCTGCATTTTGATGCGCCCTTTCGATTAGTGCCCTTTAGAAATCTGTGCAATGTCTGTTTTTTTCCTTAAAATGATACATAATGTTGATTTGGATGAATTTTGAGAGTTTGACCTTAATGAATGACCTTGGATGACCTTGATCGAAAGTTTGGAGGAAAATCCACCTGCATTTTGATGCGCTCTTTTGATTGGTGGCCCTTGCGTCGCCGTGCTGTGCACCGTTTGTCGGTACACATGTAAATAAGGTTAATTTTTAGGGATTTTGAGAGCTAAACCTTGAACAGTGACCTTGGGTGACCTTGATCGAAACTTCGGCAGAAGTCCCACCTGCATTTTGGTGCATTTTTTCGATTGGTGTCCTTTCAAAAATGTACATTGCACCGTTTGTCAGTAAAAGGGTGAATAAGGTCAATTTTGACGGATTTTGATAGTTTGGCCTTGATAGGTGACCTTGGGTGACCTTGATCAAAATTTCGGTAGATGCCTCTCCTGTATCTTAATCTGTTCTTTCGATTCATGGTGCCATTTCAAAAAGTGCAATAGATCGTTTGCCCGTAAAAAGGTATGCATAAGGTCGTTTTTTATTGATTTTGATGGTTTTATTTTTATGGGTGACCTTGGATGACCTTGATCGAAACTTTGGTGGATGTTTCTCCAGTATTTCGATGCACTCTGAACTTTAAAAACCCTTTAAAAACCGTGCAATGCAATGCTTGTCCGTAAAAATTAATCTTGAGGTTGATTTGGATGGATTTGAAAGTTTTCTCTTGATGGGTATCCTTGGGTGACCTTGATCGCAATTTCGGAGGAAGTGCCATCTGCATTTTGATGCACTCTTTCAATTGGTGACCTTCGTGAGGCCTTCAGTGTACTGTTTTCTGTAAAAATGTTCAAAAACTGCTTTACTCATGTTACCTTGACTTTTTATCTTGACAGTAATGATAATATCATACTCGTGATCTTTGTATGCGACTTGATCTACATGCATATTTTGAGCGAAACATTTGGCCGTTGCAAATTTATGTTTTGTTGGCTGTTTGCTAACTTCACGGACATGATATGATCAATCTTCCAACGGCCTGAGATCACACGTGCACCGAAGTTGAGCACTGAGCAGGTTCTGCAGTCTGACCGCGTTGCATGTCCCGTACACACAAATGAAATGGCGAACCAGTTAGGTGACAAGACCCTGGACTAGTGTGGTGAGGGTCGCCTGAGCAGCGCACCGGGCCTTTCAACGCTCGGGAAGGGCCCTTTTGAGGCGCCGCCCTCCCCCTGGACGAAATCCTGGCTACGTGCCTGATCTGGATCCATTATCGACATCATCTGCGCTACCCACGTTGTGACACGTTCTGGTGTGTTGCACCGTGGCTACTGAAGTCCGCACAACTGGACGCGCGCTATGCTGACCGTACCCGCCTTCAGGCCTAAGGCTAGTGCTCTGTGCTGTGCTGTTCTCGACTGGATGCCGCCGAGGCTAATCAACTGTTAGCGGACGTAGACTAGGGTCCGGTGTTAGACAGTGACCGAGCAGACGCTCCTCAGTGTTCATTTTTAGAGGTGACGGCCTATTTTATACTCTGGCCCCGCACAAGCGGCACATTGTGCGCAACTCAACGGCGCCGTTCGTCACCAGCGCCACCAGAGACCTCACGGCGCGGCGACGCGCGGCAATCCGAGACGGTGACCGCGAGACCTAAAAGAGCCTGAACTGCCCAGCTCGCTCCGTGATCCGGCGCGACACGCGGGAGGAGATTGACCGGCGGCTGAGCGAGGCGGGCCCGAGCGGGACGTGGCGCGCTGTCCAGCCAATTGTCAACTCTAAGCAAGGCACCGGCGATTCTCACAGCGCTGACGCCGACGACCTTAACCGCTTCTTCGTCTAGGATGGGAGCAGCACTGCACGTCAGGTGGACTCGTCCGGACCCGAGCTGCCGGTCCGTCTACCTAGGGTGGCCACCGGCCGGTTCCATGTGGCGTCTGTCTCGCCGCACGACCTGTGCCGTGTGGTGACGCGTATGCGGAACTCGACATCGTGCGGGACGGACGCAGATGCAGCATCCGCTGCATCAAATCTGCCTCCGTCACTGTATCACGTCATCACCCATATAGTAAATCTGAATAGCAAGCCTCATGTCTCACCACGTCCCGGACTCCAGCAAGCTGACCCTTGTCCACCCAATACAAAAGTCGCCTAAATCCCCCGAAGTCTCCAGTTACCGGCCTATCTCCATCCTCCCAGCAATCGCCAAAATCACGGAGCGTGTCGCTTACGTGCAGCTGTTCCACTAATTCACCACTCATCATCTCCTATCATCTAATTAACATGGTTTTAGATCCGGCCACTCCAACGACACCGCGCTTTTAACTGTCACGCACCAAGTTTTGTCGGCCATGAATCACAGGCGCAATGTCGTCACCAATGTCGCAATGTCGCAATGTCGTCGCTCTTGTATGCCTTTCAGATTGTGCCATGTGCTTTGATGTCATCCCTCATGACTCTCTTCTCTGTAAAACTCTACGGTGTTGACACTCGGTGGCTCAAGAGCTACCTTATGCATCACTTTCAAAAAGTTCTTGTCAGGGGGAACACCGGCAGTATTACCTTGTCTGATTCACTCGTGAACTCTAACGGCACCTACCAAGGGTCAGCACTGGGGCCTCTGCTATTTTATATGTAGGTATGTCACGACATACCGATGCTTACAGACGGCGCTGAGCTAGTACAGTATGCCGTTGACACCCAGGTGATGGTCTTTGGCGGGACCAGCGACCTTGGCACCCTCGCCCGTCTAATGGAACACAACTTCACCCTTCTGGCTCATTGGTTCGGCAAGGATGGCATGAAACTCAACGCTCAGAAAACACAGCTCATCATTCTCGGCTCACGTCAAAAACTGCAGCGTCTCCCTCCCATCGGCGTCAAATTCATGAGCGCCACGGTTGCCGGTTCCCCCATAGTCCTGAACCTGGGCATAGTTATCGACCAGGCCATAACGTTATCGACCAGGCCATAACGTTATCGACCAGGCCATAACGTTATCGACCCATGTAGGGCCTGTTCCCGTCGCACCTCTAACCTCCTCCAAGTTGCTCCAACTGGCTCCTGTCGTATCCCATAACACAGAGCAGTTGCAGTTGGGGCAGCTTAGAGGAGGTAAGAGGAGGTTAGAGGCGCCACGGGAACAGGCCTGTAGATGACGTTGTGAGGCGGTACACCGGACTGCTTATCGGTCTGAGCCATTGTAGGCACAGCCTGGCCCCCCACAAATACTGGATATTAAAAGCTCTACGGATTTCGGCCACTTTATTTTGTGATGTACCATGTATTCTTCATTTTTTGATGAGCTGGATTGGACCAGGACCCTCAGGACCCTCAGAGAGGCCCATGAACCAGGCACGTAACCAGGATTTTGTCCGGGGGCGGCGTCACCAGGCACTTAGCCAGGATTTTACCAAGAGGGGGAGGGGGGCGCCTCGAGAGGGCCCATTCCCGAGCGTTAAAAGGGCCCAGTAGAACGGATGAAAAGGTCTGCTCCCGTCGTACAGGTGAGCAGGGCCACTTAAACAGCTCACTCGTGTGTCCCCTCTGCCTGCCCAAGGGCCCTGGGGTCTCTCAGGGGTCATTATGACTGCACAGGGGGCCATCACGAGTCTGGCTACGGAGGCCTTTCAGACCCGCTTAGGATGGGCCGTTGTCATGTGACTGGTAAGGACTGCCACTGGCTTGTTTTTTTCGCCCTATCAGCATGCTCAGGGCGTCCTCAGGACTACATGCCCAAGGGGGGCGCCTTGCTCGAACCGTGCTAGCTCGAGAAGGGGCCTATGTTGTTGTCTAGGGGGGCTCGGGCATTAGTACGTGTTCAGAAAGGGGCTCCCTCTGATACCGCCTTCATGCACCCTTTTGACCTTCCCTAGGGCCCCTCTGGCATTGCCAGGGCTCTTGTGAACGTCAATTGAGGCCTTCTGGTCTATCAGAGTAGGGCCCGGGCGGCTCTTAGAACTCTGAGAAGTGCTCTCAAAACTACTTTAAAGACATAGAGCTTCGCGTCGGTTCTACTTGACCCATGGATATACAAGGGAAAATGTGCTTTTCCGAAAAGAGGTTACGACTAGAAAAGACTCGCCGGGCCTCTAGGTGGAGGCGGCCGCCTCCGCCGCCCTCCCTTAGCTACGATGCCTGATCCAGATGCATGAAAGGTTGTGTCGTGACTGTTGTTGCTGTGAGTCGCGCGAGCAGCTGGTGAAAGTCGGCTGGCTGCAGTGCTCTCTTTACTCATGTTTGAGTTGTATCATCCGGCGACCCAGCATTAGTCACACAGCCACTGTAGCGGTTGCGTGGGCTGCCAATCATTCATTGAAACTGTCGTATGCAAAATTGAAGTGTCATTTGTCAAAAGATGTTGAAGCCGTGTCATGTCGGCCATATATTCATACAACCTTCTTTGTTTGTTTATTGGGGTTTTCGGGCGCGCCGACAACTAAGGTCAATTTGCGCCCATCATACAACCTTCTCATATTGGTTTGTCGACTGTCGGGCTATTAGCTCTCACTTCTCCTCGCCCGTCGTTTTATTGTCTGTTTCGTGTAGAAACATTGTGAAAATATAATATCGGGTTCATGATTCTATTATCCTGTCTAAGCAAACTATACCCATGACTCGTTTCTACATTTAATAATTGTGGAATAAATATTTAATGTAGGAATTCATCACTTGTCAACTCCATTCGACAAAAACAACAATGTGCCGAAACATTTCACCATTTTATTACGAAAACGCCAAAAACAGAGCGACAGGGCAGTAGGCGACTGAGCCGCCACGTACTCGTGGACGGCCAGTTGAATATGGACGGCGAAGCCCCAAACCACCATCCCCACCACAGAGCGACAGGCGCGACTCAGACTGAGCTTAACAAGCTGCTGCCGGCAGATAGCCTGCCTCGTAGCTCGCAGTGATGAGCGGAGAAGAGAGCTGGCGTGGCGTGCCACACATCACGACAGGTACTTGGTTACCGCGCCGACAACCCTGAGACACCCTGCCCGACGACACAGGTGTCCAACTTTGGACAGAGCTGGTCAGGGCACAGGCACTCGACACCAACAAGCTGGCCGGCAGCTTCTAACGGTGTCCGCTTACATCGACCTATACGTGCATGTAGCGCTACAGTTGCATGCAGACACACCTAGTTCTCCTGACTAAAGCCGTGTAAGCGATCTACGTATGGCTATCGCAGGGCGAACAAGCTTTCTCCTCATACAATACTCATGAACAGCGCACGCCGCTTAACGACCTCATAAAATAGCATAAATCCCAACAGCCGCTCAGCTCGGGTATCACTCGCTTCGAATCACAGTCTCGCAGTCACGCAATCACACTTCGTTCGTTACTCTGACGTCGCCGGAGCACGGGTCACGTGACCCGGCTCGGTCTCTGTACATATTTACACGGAATCGTTCCGCGAACTGCGGACGCTGCGGGCTTGCTCTGTTCGGAGCCCGTCGCGTCCGCAGTCTCGAAGGTGTGGCGCGCGGCCGATAAGACGCCGAGACGCGGCACGTCCCTGCCGCGCCGCCCGGCCGCCGCGATCCGAGGCACTCTCGCTCTCCCACTCATTCGCGCTCTCTCAGTCATACTTGGCGGGGCAGGGAGCGGGGCCGAGCTCAGGCCCCGGTCGCTGCCCGGCCGCATTCACCTGAACTATCACTCTCTCTCTGTCATCTCTGCCTCGGGTCCGGGGCGGCTGGGGCGACTGCGGTGGGGACAGGTGCACGCGAGGCCGGACGACATCGCTCGGCCGCCGCCCAGTCGGCCGTAGGTGTTCATAGAACGTACGTCGGCTATTTATCATAGATAAATGGGGTTAAAACGTCGACGGGATTGCGGAGGGGTCAGCGCGGCGTCGCGCCTTAGGCAGCAACAGCCATACTGCGCGCCCCCTCCCCCGACAACTTAAACATCAGCACAGCATCACATCAGCAGCAAAACAGTGTAGACAAGAAATTACCTTCCGCTAACTGCGCGCCTTAAACCTATGTCGACTAACTGATCGACGTCGGCGACTGCGTGCTGGACACACAATCACCGACCCTTACACCTAAAGCCTTAACTAGACGGAATAACTGCCGATAAAAACGGCATACACGGTATTTTGCGAGTAACTCCCGCAAAATGAGTTTGAGGTGAGCTGGATTCAGTGAGGCCTTACCGCCCCGCCAGCAGAGCACCTGGGACCTAGAGGCTGTACGGGTGGCAGAACTGGTAGACCAGCCGCTGCGACCGCTCCGTCTTCTTCATAATGCCCTTCTTGTAGTACTGGCGGACGGAGCGGCTCAGCTTGTCGTAGTTCATGGCTGGCCGGTTCTTGCGCTTGCCCCAGAGTTTTGCCACCCGCACAGAGTCCTCGATCTTGAAGATGCCCTTCTGGCGGTCGATCCAGCGGATGGAGGAGCCGTACAGCTGCGGCTGTGCCAGCAGCTCCTTCAGGAACTGCCACAGGTGGATGTGCGAGCCGCTGCGTCCGGTGGTGACCTTCTCCTCCTCCTCATCTGCGGGGAGACAGAGTCGACCGGTCAGTCACCGCAGTCCGCCCAACCAACCAATCAGCAGCATCCCAAACGGCCACACCCTTCCGCCCATGAACAAAGTACTAGTCATGAACATGAGAGTCCATGCCCCCTCCCCTGCCCCCTCTCAGGTGGCCTCGCTAGCAACAATGCCGGGCGCCACCCAAGCGCTCGGCGTCGGCCATTGTTCGTTCTGGCCGAGTGGCGCCGCGGGCGGCGGGCGGCGCACCCAGGCCCCGAGCGGCGCCGTGCCCGGCCGAGCCTGGCACCGCCGCGCCGGCCGCCGGCCAGTCGTCCCCAGCCAGCCCGGCCGCCCGTCCCCAGCCGTGAAAGTGCCGCGCGCAGTGAAGTGGGTCAGCCTGCGCTGCTGCTGCTGCTGCGGCTGCGGCTGGGGACGGTCGATAGGGAGTCTGGCGTGACGTCAACACTATCGCCGCCCATGACGCCAGCCGCCCCGCCAGGCCGGGCGCCCACCAACCGTCACCACCGGCCGGCCGCCCCTGGCAAGGTTAAACCGGCCGGCAAAACACGCTCCCCTCCATCGCATTCCCAGTAAACAGACCATGAAGGTGATCATTATGGGTCGGAAAAAACATGTTCAGCTGTCCCCTCACTACCTGCGCTCTCCTTTCACTAGCCCCGGATCGCTGGCTCCCCCACCTGCCCCTCTGATTCCAGGTATCCCCCTCCCCCGACCCCCGTCCAGTCACGGTGCCTGGCACCTCAGCCGCCGACCGAGGCCAGCTCGGCGTCTCAGGAAATACCAGCGGGTGTGACTCAGCCCTGTGGGAGGAGACGAGAGAGGAGGGACCAAAGACAGAGGGGAGGGTGCAGCAGCTACTCACCATCCGTGTCCATTCCGTCCTCGGCTGGTGGCGGCGGGCTCAGCTCGACCGGCTCCTGCTTCACTGGCCAAGTAGCGAGCGGAGCCGGCGCGGCTGGGCGCGGGCCGCACGACGAGCGCCACACCTCCAGCTGGGCGGACAGAGTCGCGCCCGCCTGAAACACATCAGCAGACACACGTCAGCACCGGCCGAGGCAAGCAGGCCGCTGGGAATTCCAGCGCCGCGGGCAGCAGCGACGGCGGCGGCAACGGCCGTGGTGGCGAGGTCATACCAAACGCGGGACATCAATCAAGCGGCGCGGCGCGGCGGCGGGTAGAGGGGGCTCCACTCGGCGGTTGAACTCACCTGAGGTGCGCACATGACGAACTGCTGCTCGTCGAGCGAGCAGAGGGCTCGGCCGTCCAGGTGCAGCCAGTCCATCTGCGACAGCGGCAGACAGAACTGCTGGCACATGTAGGCGACCCAGGCGCGCACGTTCGCCGGGCTCCACTCGGTGGGGTCTGTGAACAGGCACATGACCGTCAGCCGGGCAGAAACGATGCCAACTACTGTCCCCCTATGTGCGCGGCAGATGGCTGAGGTCGTGTATGTGCGCGGCAGATGGCTGAGGTCGTGGGCGGAAGGGACGGGACAGAGGTGCCGGTTAGGTGTGCTGTTATCGGAAGTGCAGCGGACTTCAGCGATGTCACAGCTGCTGACGTCACAGCTGCTGACGTCAGTGGCTGATCTTATCCCCGCCGCGGGAGCTGCACGACTCGGACATTAGGCGGCTGTGGCTCAGCGTTGGAGTGGTATCTGAGTACCCCCTCCCTCCCATGGCTCTCTCCGGCAGCCGCAGCCGGCTGGTCAGCTACGTGACGTCATAGGCGCCAGCGTGGCGCCGCCGAGGTCCCGAGCCTCACGGACGGCCATGACGGCCGTCCGATCCCGAGCCTCACGGACGACCATGGCCGGCCGCCGCCGCCTCTGACGGCGTCTCTGTAATTTGCCAGTGCGGAGCGGCCGTAACGGCGAGATTAGCCCATTAACACACGGCCGTGGCGCCTCTATTGACGTCATCACCGCTTGAGGCTATCGGAGAAAACCGAGGTGTGCCGCGGCACGGCGGCGTCGAGGTACCAAGGTCGGCCGTCCTCGGCTCACCTCCGCCCTCTCCCCGACTCCAGCCCTCTGTCCAGTCACCTCTGGTGGTTTTGTGGTCGGCTGATGACACGCTGCCCATATATGGACATGCAGCAGGCGCGACGCACGACGTATGAGCAGCGCTGCTGCACACGGCTGTTTGATTCGAGAACCGTTCATCGCAGAAAGGCGAAGATCGGTCGCCTCGAGGGGCCCACCGGGGATCGGGCTGCAGGTGTGGGGTCGGGACCAGCGCAGCAGGGACGGTTTCATCACTCTGTCGCAACATGGCTCGGTGACCATCGGCACCGGTGATTCACCGATGTGGCGGTGTGGCAGCCTGTGACGGCGGCCAACAGTGGCGTAACGTGACATGGGTCGCGCTGCTGTGATCATCACGGCGGTCACACAGGCGCGGCCCAGCTGCGGCTTCCGGCCATTTTGGTCAACGAGCCGTGACATAAGGGGTGATCACAGCGGGGGATCAAAACAGGATCGTTATCCCGCTCAGCCGCGCTTGACGTGGATCATCGGTGGGATGGGGGGGGGGGATAGAGCAGTGGATTTCGGACGAGGCTCGGGGATTTGTGAGGATTAACATGTTCTAGAGCAGTGGATTTCGGACGAGGCTCGGGGATTTGTGAGGATTAACATGTTCATCGCAGTAGTGAGATGTAATACAACATAACACAGGTCCAAAAACCATGCAATACAGCACCATAGTCCCGAAAACTGATTATAAATATAGTTTGACTTTTAACGAAAATAGTTATGTTCTCTGGGTCGCATAAGGCAGCTGCTATTAAGTAGATAGACACAATACTGCAAATGATAATAAATATATCGAAAATGTATGCGTACCCGGAGAAATGCCAAGCAGTCGGCAGACGTTCGTCTTCTCCTGTCTGATCTGTTCTAGAGCCAGATCAAAGACGGAGTCGAGATGCTCCAGCATCAGTATCTGCTGATCCTGTTGCTCCTGCTGTTCCTGCTGCTGTTGTTGTTGCTGCTGTTGCTGTTGTTGTTGTTGTTGCTGCTNCACCTGAGGTGCGCACATGACGAACTGCTGCTCGTCGAGCGAGCAGAGGGCTCGGCCGTCCAGGTGCAGCCAGTCCATCTGCGACAGCGGCAGACAGAACTGCTGGCACATGTAGGCGACCCAGGCGCGCACGTTCGCCGGGCTCCACTCGGTGGGGTCTGTGAACAGGCACATGACCGTCAGCCGGGCAGAAACGATGCCAACTACTGTCCCCCTATGTGCGCGGCAGATGGCTGAGGTCGTGTATGTGCGCGGCAGATGGCTGAGGTCGTGGGCGGAAGGGACGGGACAGAGGTGCCGGTTAGGTGTGCTGTTATCGGAAGTGCAGCGGACTTCAGCGATGTCACAGCTGCTGACGTCACAGCTGCTGACGTCAGTGGCTGATCTTATCCCCGCCGCGGGAGCTGCACGACTCGGACATTAGGCGGCTGTGGCTCAGCGTTGGAGTGGTATCTGAGTACCCCCTCCCTCCCATGGCTCTCTCCGGCAGCCGCAGCCGGCTGGTCAGCTACGTGACGTCATAGGCGCCAGCGTGGCGCCGCCGAGGTCCCGAGCCTCACGGACGGCCATGACGGCCGTCCGATCCCGAGCCTCACGGACGACCATGGCCGGCCGCCGCCGCCTCTGACGGCGTCTCTGTAATTTGCCAGTGCGGAGCGGCCGTAACGGCGAGATTAGCCCATTAACACACGGCCGTGGCGCCTCTATTGACGTCATCACCGCTTGAGGCTATCGGAGAAAACCGAGGTGTGCCGCGGCACGGCGGCGTCGAGGTACCAAGGTCGGCCGTCCTCGGCTCACCTCCGCCCTCTCCCCGACTCCAGCCCTCTGTCCAGTCACCTCTGGTGGTTTTGTGGTCGGCTGATGACACGCTGCCCATATATGGACATGCAGCAGGCGCGACGCACGACGTATGAGCAGCGCTGCTGCACACGGCTGTTTGATTCGAGAACCGTTCATCGCAGAAAGGCGAAGATCGGTCGCCTCGAGGGGCCCACCGGGGATCGGGCTGCAGGTGTGGGGTCGGGACCAGCGCAGCAGGGACGGTTTCATCACTCTGTCGCAACATGGCTCGGTGACCATCGGCACCGGTGATTCACCGATGTGGCGGTGTGGCAGCCTGTGACGGCGGCCAACAGTGGCGTAACGTGACATGGGTCGCGCTGCTGTGATCATCACGGCGGTCACACAGGCGCGGCCCAGCTGCGGCTTCCGGCCATTTTGGTCAACGAGCCGTGACATAAGGGGTGATCACAGCGGGGGATCAAAACAGGATCGTTATCCCGCTCAGCCGCGCTTGACGTGGATCATCGGTGGGATGGGGGGGGGGGATAGAGCAGTGGATTTCGGACGAGGCTCGGGGATTTGTGAGGATTAACATGTTCTAGAGCAGTGGATTTCGGACGAGGCTCGGGGATTTGTGAGGATTAACATGTTCATCGCAGTAGTGAGATGTAATACAACATAACACAGGTCCAAAAACCATGCAATACAGCACCATAGTCCCGAAAACTGATTATAAATATAGTTTGACTTTTAACGAAAATAGTTATGTTCTCTGGGTCGCATAAGGCAGCTGCTATTAAGTAGATAGACACAATACTGCAAATGATAATAAATATATCGAAAATGTATGCGTACCCGGAGAAATGCCAAGCAGTCGGCAGACGTTCGTCTTCTCCTGTCTGATCTGTTCTAGAGCCAGATCAAAGACGGAGTCGAGATGCTCCAGCATCAGTATCTGCTGATCCTGTTGCTCCTGCTGTTCCTGCTGCTGTTGTTGTTGCTGCTGTTGCTGTTGTTGTTGTTGTTGCTGCTGCTGCTGCTGTTGGGACTCGGCGGCGTACAGCATGTCCAGGCTGAAGACGGGCCTGTTGAGCTGGCGCTGCAGGGTGGTGTCCCGCAGGCACTGACGCAGCAGCTGGTGGTCCTCGGGTGGCGGGCTGGCAGGCTGGTACCCCGGGGACCCGCCCGCCGATGAGTAGCCGCCGTCGCTGAGTGGCGAGTTGGCCGCCGCGTAGCCACAGTCATCCAGCGGCTCAAGGCCAAACGGCGACTCCATCATCTCTTGCTTGATGCCGGTCAGCAACTCCTGCTTCAGCGGCGGCGACAGCGGCATCTCCTGCTTCAGCGGCGGCGAGAGCGGCGCTCCCCCGTACGGTGGCGAGGCGTAGCCACAGTCCAGTTCAAAGGTGTCCCGCTGCGGGGAGCCGAACAGATGGGGTGGCGAGCGCTCCAGCAGCGGCAGACCGCCCGGGGACGGCACCTGGTAGTCGCTCAGGATCGAGAAGTCCAGCTCGGCCAGGCTGCTGCCCAGCTCAGCGCTGGAGCCGCCGTAGTTGGGGACTGTCTGCGACATCTGAAACATGAGGAGGCGCGGCGTCCAGTGGCTGTGGTGGGGAGGAGGCGACTACTGACCGCTGGCTACTTTCTGTGACGTACGCTTCAACTAAGGATGCCGGTTTGTTAGGTTTCAAGGGTTTTGGGGCGCGCCGACACAGCTAAGGATGTCTTTGCAGGAGGTTCTGCAGGAGGTTCTAAGTCTGCACTTTGTAGGCGGGCGGGACATGACACCACGCTTACGTCAGCACTGTGGCCTGCGTACTTGAAAGCATGACCTCATCCAGCAGATTGATGATCTAATGAGTTTCAAGGGTTTTGGGGCGCGCCGACACAGCTAAGGATGTCTCTGTCCGCTATCGGCGGGACCGGGGGTCCCGCCGATAGCGGACAGATACCATTGACGTCAATGTAACAGGACGAGTGTGGGCGGGCCGTGATGGATGGTATGTGGCTAATATTGCAGAAGTTGGACGGCTTCAAAGCCATACAGACGAGTATTATCGTCGAAAGTTTAGAAATTAAATTGATGCATTGCAAAAATGACGTCATCTCTCAAATGAACGTATACAAAATGTATTTTTTATGATGATTTGAGCTTAGAGACGGTGCGATTCCTCAGATTATGCGGCACCAAAGTTACAATGTATTTTTCAGAATCACGTCAAAGTAACGCCTTTTTTGTCAATCACTAAGTAACTGAACAGATAAAAGAATGACCTCACGAATATAGTACTATTTCCTGTAAACGTAAACCAATCCTCTATGAGTGGTTTGTTTATTGGTGTTTAAGGGCGCGCTGACACCTTTGGGTCAATTTGCGCCCATCCCCTATAAGTTGCTTTGCAAAGGATATTACAAATTCAATAATAGTACAATTTTTAACAATTATGATGGCTATCATAGCCATTTATATTTGCAAGGAGGGAACCAATATATCCCAGTGCATATACAAAACCCGAGTGTTATAATAAGTGCAGGTACAAAGTGATGCAAATTTGGTTTGTAAATACATAATGACTGGTTAGGAAATAAATAATGACTATCGTCCGATATCGGGTTACTTTTTGGAACAAGCCATTACATTAAACATGTAATTGTTAATTGAACCAACAGATAAACAACAAAACAACACAAAACACAAGTTAAAAAACACACACCCATACCACACGATTTGTTTATTGGGTTTTAGGGCGCTTCGACAGCTCATTTTGCGATGAGCTGTCAATTTGCGCCCATATATACCGCAAATTTCGTGCACAATCAACACCCGAGTCACAACTACTTACAACACGTCAACACACCTAGGCTGATAAAGATAATTAAGGCTTATGGGCGCCGCAACTACTTGGGTTATGACTTATGAGGCGCCGATCAACGCAGACCGATATAACGTTAAAAGCCACTGTCAAGTCCCAAGCCACTGTTGATGCGGCCTCAGCGTGAAAGCTCCTCAGATTTCCCATGGCAGCGCGCATGGCCGGCGAAAGCAAAAACGGTCGACAACCCCGAGTGACGCAATGGTCACCCGTCCCTTCCCGAGTGTACTCGCCCATAACGCGCCATAACCCTCCAACATAACACAACACAACACAACAAACAACAACAACAACAACAACAACAACAAACAACAACAACAACAACAACAACAACAACAATGTGTGTACTGCCCGTCACCTACCATTCTGCAAGATAAGACTCGTCTCTCTAGCTGACTGGTCACGTCTGAAGATAGCGGGAGCTCTGAAGGGACGCTGCCGGTCTGCTCAGCTCGTGAACCACAACTGACGGTCGGGGGGCCGCCGCTGTCGCCCTTCACCGCCGTCGCTCGAGGTCACCGACGCGCGCATGCGCAGTGGCGCCGCGGCGGCGACTGCAACGGCCGCAGGCGCAGCTAACCGGCTTGACGGGCGGCGTTTTTTTACCGAGCGGCGGGGAGCCTGAACGCCAGGCCTGGCTATAGCTAGGCCTAGGCTAGGAGGCCCGGTCTGGGCGACCGGGGGTATTTCGCAGCCCCCACACCTGGGCGGCTCGGAAGCTCATAGTTCCGGCGGTAGTTGCGAGCTTCCTCTCCTAATCGGCGATGATTGCGCAACTTCGAGAGCGTATCTCGATTACGGTGGCGTCTCGGCTTGCTCAGTTGTCGCGCAGTTTGCCACGTCTTTCAAACACAACACCACTAGCAATACGAGAGACCATGAACTGCTGAGCTGTTCACTCGATACCGTGGTTACAATAGAGCAAGCTCTCAATGTTGATCGGTCTGCAGTGGATCTATAATTGGCTGCCAAGACGTCGTTCAAGATACACAATGTAGAACTAGATGCCTTCCAGACATATCATAGACACATTAGGCATCTTTGATTCTGACGGCCCGTTACAACTTCGTTGCATGATTTGATAATGGCTTGGTTCTAAACCATTTCATTAATATTCTGAGCACACATATAACATTTTCATATGCTAACGACTATGGTTAGCACGGATTATCCAAGTCAGGTGTCATTTGCCTCCTCTGCTTTCAAGTTACAAGTATCATTGTATATGTCTGTAACGTTAATGTTATTAGTTCTACGAATGAATGATGTTGGTAGCAATTACCTTATTGCGTAGAAACCAGCCAATTTAAGTTACATTTCCTTCTTCGTTTTTCCTTTTCATCAGACGGCCATCCATTCTATTAGGATGCTGGGAATGGTAACCTTCTGTATTAAGCAGCCTGTCGCATGCCACTAAGTCACGAAATGTGTCATTAAAAGTAAACGACATACAATTACACAGCAAGAGAGCTGGGGAGGGGATGCCTTAGTTGTTAACACATTGTCTCTGTACCTCACAAACCATTGTGTTCCGGTTTGTACCCAGTCAACAATTAAATTTACCAATTTAACACTGGTACTGAGCATTGATACGCGTCTTGAACTAAATATCGGAACATGGCCTGCCGCGTTCTGAGTTAGCGTGGTTAGAGTTTGCTTTGGTCAAGCTTCAAGGGCGAATAAGCAGGCCTTTACCGGCTTTGGATGTAGGTAGAGATCAAGCTATCATGAACACAGATAGTCATGATTATGTATGCGGATAATCAGCCCTTTAATGTTCAGCGCTTAAAGGTGCGCCGCCTGTCATATTCATTGGACGCCCATTGGATGATGAGTATCATTCTACATTCATGTCTTGTTCTTATAATCTGATCTCCAAACTGAGTTCTAAATGACCCTAGTTTTATTATGCAGGCTGAGTGTGTTCAAAATAATTGCGTGCTGTAGTGAAATCGTGCATTCTGAGAGGAAACTAGTGCTTTGGTAATCATCCACTAGTTCTTTTTCAACTTGCATATCCCAAAAAACATAATTTTCAGATCCTACTGGCAAAAATAGAGCCAACGTAGAGTTTTAATGATGAAATATGCCACCAGACGAGAAAAGTTCATGCCATGCTGCTTTACATAGGCTGCATGATAACTTTGAAGATAGTAGCGAATGCAGGCAAAGCAGCTAATAAAGCTGTCTTATTCACTTCTTAAGCCATGTAAGAAGAGGAGGTGAGTTGCATGTGATACTATTTATAACAAGAATAATACAATATTCCAAGACATCAAACAATGTTATAAAAAGGAGACCAACTACAATAGAAGCAGTTCCATGAATTGCTTTCCATTTTATGCTGACCTTTAAACTTATCAGCTTATGTTGAATCGACACTTAATTAAACGAGAATCTAATGAGAATCCGACGAGAATTGGATAGTTCGAGCGAAGATTTAATGTCCAATGCCACTGCCTGTCTCTGACCTATTTTTAACATGTGTCGCCCATCTTTCCTGGTAAGCTGACGTCGCGGCGTGTCTCTCCGCTTAGTCAGCGCTGTGTGTGGTGGCGCGGCGAGCAGTGGCGCAATAGGCGGCAAGCCAACGGCGCGCCAACGGCGAGACTCGACAGAAAAACTATCCAGGCCGCGACCACGGGCACCGATTGTGGCCTGCCAGTGTTTTCCTGTGCGTGCAGCATTCCATTGAAGGATTGTCGTTTTTAGCCGTCCTTACTGCGCGGTTGATGGGACATCAATTTTTCAACGAGACATTTACGAGCACGATACAAAATGGTATTAGCTGAGGTGGACAATGTATGTACATTTAGCAAGGTAACTTTGCTTTGTATAGCATCTGAGCTTTGGAGAAGCTTCCATTATATCCATAAACCATATACATTACGCAATAATGATTTCTTTTAAATATATGACCTTTATTCTCAAATTATTCAAAAAATTGATACAAAGCCAAAATTGTTTCCGGATATATTCGGGCACTGCCCTTCATCGACCAAATGCAACACACAACAAATAAACCATCGCTCTGTAAATGCCTTTTGTCTTCCAATAGTAATACGGTTCAGTGGTACACACTGCCAGCACTCAACGATAATACCACGTCCTGGCAGCTTCTACCAAAGTAAACAAAAAAGATGGTCGAGTGCATACAATATTAGCATGCAAATATTAAGCAGGAACTTCGCTGTTCCGAGGATAGACGGAATATGTCGTCACCTTTTTTTCTTTCCTTTGCATGAGGCATATGAAGGAAAAAAAGGCGTGTACAGAGCGATGGTTACTGTGTGGTGTGTTGCATTCGGTCGATAGAGGGCAGTGCTCAAATATACCCGAATCGGTTTGGTTTTTAATTAATTTTTCGAATAATTTGAGGATTATATGGTAAGATATGATAATACTATTCATGTTATTCCTCAGTACGCTTAACTCGCTGCAAATCATGATTATATATAATGGTTTCGAAAGCCACTTGTCGCGACACACATACTTCTTTATAAATGCTAATGTATTTATGTTTTCATTATTTTGTGAATGTGCAGCGGTCAATATCATAAGTAAGTGGTAGTTGTGGGCATCACAAAATAGTTAACATGGTCGGAGCGGGTCGCCGCAGCATGCTGGAAGGCGTGACTGGCTCTGCCGCCGGAGTCGGACCGCCGCAGGACCGAGTTGGTGTTAGTGCGCAGTGCGGCGCCACTCGGCTGCAGTCTCTGGGCAGCGCGTTATACGCTGCGCCGCCTTACTAAGAGACTGCGACGCTGCGGCCAAGGCCACCACCGGCTAACACCGCGACGATAGCTTCTCCAGAACTGTCAGCCCGCGGGGGCGACCGTAGGGGGGGGGGGGAGACGAATCACCTGTCGTCCCCCTTCTGCGGTACTGCGGCTGGAATCATGCCGGTTGGGTAGTGTGGGCTTGGTAGGCATCGCGAGTTATTCAAAGTAGCAAACGCGGAACGAATACTGAGTGATGCGTGTTGCATATGTTCCCACAGAACTTCATCGAAATATAAGTGCGTTGGAAACAAGAGCAGGAATAATCTATTGTTTGGATGATACATAAGCTGTCCAAGTATATGAACAAACGGTGCATTGTTTCCAGTTACCGTTGCATAGGGTCTAGTACTTTCCAACGTGTTTTTTGAAGTGCATATGGGTTTACTAGGAAATATTGCATATTTACCTCCTTTCAGTCGCCTTCGGTATACAGCGTGATGTGATTTCCTCGTTTTGTTTTTAACGCCAACAATGACAACCTAGTTTGGTTCTATTTATGTTGATGCCCAGTTCAACAAATAGGTGTTGCACCTGTTCTTGCTAGGCATATTTGTTGCTTTGCCTCCAGAAGCGCACTGAATCATATTTTTTGTGTTTTCCTTAGTAACAACCTTAGTTTATCAATTGTATTTTTCTGCGTTGCTGTTAAACCAACTTTGTTACTCAACAATATACATCAATATACATTTGGAACCACAAGTGTGATGACCAAGTGTGATGATTGCCATATTCTTTGAAAATGTCGCCTGTTAGAGTATTCCTATATAGGTGACAAAAGAAGTAACGAAACAGAAACGTAGATACAAGTGTGATACAAATCACGAGAATATCAAATTTGATTTCTTACTTTTTTCTGTTTATATTAATGATGTGAGTATCAATATATATATATATATATATATAACCTCGGCAAGGTAACAACCTCATCAATAAAATAACCTCAACTGCAAAACAGTCGGCTATCAATTCAGTTTATGAAATTCACAATCTCTGACACACTGGAATTAGAAGTTTGAATTTGCAAAAATTTACTCACTTGCGACAACTTTTCTAAACAAAAATGTCTTCACAAACATTTAAACGAATAAAACATATGTGAATTACTTTGTAAATTGTAAATTAAGAAGTGCTGCAATGCAGTTTTGTTAAATTCAAATTTCAAACATTTGTGGCAAATCTGTGCATTTTTTTCTGCTTTGTGAAATAGGCCTCAAGTTGTGAATTTTTACGAAAATTAATCCTAGCATTACTTTTTACCTGCAACTTAATCTCAAAAGTCTACATAGATATCACTTTTGAATATTTCGCTGCGTTATTTTCAAAGCAAAAGATGAAAAGGCGTTTTATCAGAATAATGTTCGAGGCCATGATGATTAAACTTGATTATTAAACTCTCATATTCAAATACCGTTCGACAATAGCACAAATATACATGTTGTAAAATATTACGTTCCCGTTCCATGTTGCCACTTTATCTGTGAGTCACATGCAGTCCAGGAATCTCTGATGTAGGCCAGAAACAAGTTGTTGCGTCACATGTGAAGCGCACACCTGACCAAGTACGCACTCAATTTCGCAAGCAGTATGAACTGGTTTGAAGATATCGTTAGCATCTGTCACTAATGTTAGATTCAACAAAGGCTTAGTATGCATGAGTTGTCAGGAAACGCATAGATGGTTCGAGAACCAAGGGACTGACCAAACGTACGATTTATTGCGAAATTTAAGTGTGAAGGTCATATGCTATGACGAGGGTATGTTGTAATAACCTGCGTGGCGCAGAATTTTCTAGATGTCACTTGATTCCCAAACATTTGCACACTACCATCAATTTTTGGAGAATGTGTATTATTTTTCAGGCAATATTTGCATCATGTAATAAAGTGGAAAAATGATAATGCAATTTATATTGTATAATCGTTAAATTGCTAGGAAACATAGCTTTAGCTACGCAGCATACATTAACATAATTTTGTGCATGACCGAAGACTGTATTCCCATTGACCATGTGCTTAACTGTAGCGGTGTATTAACTGGAGTGTTAATACACTCCCAAAAGTTAAAATGCACTGCTAAGTCTCCGGTAAATGACCCTGCATTGAGCTCGGAAAAATATGTACTTGCGCTCTTAACAGGCACTCTTCGGCCATGCACTAATGTATATTTCTGAACGATGCTGGGAAATGACTGCCAGTCGAGGTGTTAAAAATGATTTGGCACGAACCGAAGGTCGGTGCCAATTTTTTTTTGACACCAGGACTGGCAGTCAATGACCAGCAAGCTCCTCAGAAAGGTTATTTCCTCAACCGTAGTCAAAAAATGTTTGATCCCCTAAATGAAAGAGCTTCTAGAGTGCAGAATAAACAGTGCAGAATAACATTTTTTCTACACTCTTATTCTGCACTGCTTGAATAGGACATTTAACATGTAAACCCAAATGAGAGGTATGAGAAATCGGTTTGTGCACTAGTGACATTAACCCGCGCACTGCAGGGTTCGCGCCGAACCGAGGCAGGGGGGTTGATTTTCCGCCCCCCCGTGAGATCTCGAACACTACGCGAACGTAGAGACAAGCGGGGAAAACGGCATCTAATAGCTCTAGGGCAAGCCTCTATCGAAAATTATGTCATTCTTTTCTTGGATCAGGTCACAATTGAGGTCACCAGTGGTCACCAAAAAGGTCAGACTTTTCCGGTTTTGGACTCATTTAGGACTCTTTTCCACAAACCCCCGATTATCTCGGAAACTATGATAGTAGGGACGCAAACGATTTGAGAGGCTATCGATAGCTATTTTAAAACTGCAATCGCACCAAGTCCTCAAAATTGATGTCAGGATCAATAGTTTAGGCTCCCAGAGGTCATGAAGGTTCAAAAACTCTGTTCTTAGCAAACTGTTTTTCGTGCATAGCATGTTCATGATAACGCAAGCCTAGGGGAATAATTTTGACGCCATTCGTGTTTGTCCCGTCATTGATTGCGCTTTGAAACAATACACGGTTAACCTGGGTAAGGTCAACTTTCAAAATTTTACCTAGGTCAAAGGTCAATGTGACCCAGGAGGTAATGTTGCATATGGGACAACGCGGCCAGACGAGACGAACACATTGCGTGTCAACTAATCGTCTCTATCTCTTTTATATCAAGAGTTATTGCAAATCATTGGCTGTGATGACCTCAGATGACCTTCAATGAACCTTGTAGAAATCCACCTGAGCAACCAATTGCACCTTGATCATTTGACAATGACTGAAATAGCATGATTCTGAAAGAATTAGCCCCTGTTCAATGCATATTTTTCGAAAGGAAGCATTTAGATTATTTTCCCATTACACTTAAAGGAGGTCAGGAAATTGACCTGACTTCGGGTCACCGATACGGAAACATCCAACGATAAAATAATGTAGGTACTTGACATTCTTATGAATCCTGCAAGTTTCAAAAACGTTCGAAAAAAAAGAACTGTGGCTTTTGGCACGAAACGCAAAACCATTTATGAAGGTGAGGTCACTTGACAATTGGACTTGTACCTGGACCTGAGCAGATTGGACCTCAAGTCAAAACTTTTCCAAAGTGTGGGTAATTGATGCCCAAACAGGTGTACGAAATCTGGCGGCGCTGCGCTCCGCCGTTTTTCCGCTACTCTTGAAAAACCTGAGGAAAGGGGGGGAATCAACCCCCCTGCAGTGCGCGGGTTAAATATTCAGTTTATATGAACTGGACTTCAGCTCGTTCATTAACTGAATCGATAATTCCACTCTTGTATACAACTATAATAATACCTTATGTGAAATCCGAGATTCTCTTACGATTTATATCATCCAAACCAATCCACGATGGACTATCAGGTGCAAAACGTTAATTATATATATATATATATATATATATATATATATATATATATATATATATATATATCGATATACTTATATAATATATATTATGTATTTGCAACTTATGTATGGAACTAAACTGAATTGGATTGGATTAGATTGGATTAGGTCAGATTATGCTTAAGCTGGTTTGACATAATCCAATGTTTAAAGATAAAAAATGAAAACATTATATTCAAAAGCAAATGGAATGGGTCACGTTGGCAATGACTGCAATTAAAAAAATCTAGTCAATGCCGCATAAAATTCATTTATAATCCAGATCAACCCCGTTCTGTTCGGACACTGGCTGGTACATACCTAAAATTGCTTCTCCTAAACGTTCTTAATTGAAATAACAATAGCCAGTACAACGCCTGTTTGGGTGATTACCGAAGGACGCCCCCTGGTAAAGGTGAAACAGGTTTGAAATATTAGATGGTACGTGACCGCACGTGTGTATTACATGTGTCTCATTGATGAGTAAAACGTTCAATAGTTTTTACTTGGTTACCCTAGTACGCATAGGAACGTTCAGCTGAATCGAGCAGGTAGTTTCAGAGCTATGAAATAGTGGTCTGCACGTGCGCAGTGCACATGTGCATAGTTACCCAAAAGTTACACCAAGCGCAAACCTCGTAACATCCCTTCCTTAGCATGTATTCAAATTTTCACCTCTATAGGTCCAGTAGTTTACGAGCACTGAAAAACGTTGGCGCACGTGGGCACGTGCACGTATTGGTGTATGCCTCGGCACGTCTAAAGCAGGTAATAGTCATGCCCTAACCTACTTGCAAATTTTCAGCTCAATACATCAAGTAGTTTCGAAGATATAAAAGGGGTCTGCATGTGCGCACGTGCCATGCAGCTTGCGATTCATCACGTGAAATACTGCCAGGATGTCAGTCATTAGCAGCACGCATAGTTTCGCCATAATCGGCATAGAAGTTTCTGAAAAACATCATAGGGATGTAATAGCCGTTTTCAAGATGGATTATTTTGCGCGAAATGTTTTAAAATGTTTTCGTTGTAGCCGTTTCACGATGGACTAAATTGCGAGAAATGTTTTAACCCTCGCCCTACGGTCCCGCAGGGCGATGGTTATTTTTTTTTTATCGCAAATTAGTCCATCGTGAAAACGGCTACTACTAAAACATTTTAAAACAGTTTAAAATGTTTTAAAACATTTCACACAAAATAATCCATCGTGAAAATGGCTAATATGACACTATTATTTATTCCACGTGCTCACGTGTGCTCAAGCTTTAAATTTAAATAAGTCAAGCAGCATATGAGTCATTCTTGGCTCTGAGCGCACGCCAAATGTGGTCCAGTTTGATGATGCGAGTCTAGCATTAAGCGCGATTTTCTTCTAAAATCGGTGATTGACCTGCCCCACTTTTGCGCGTGCCACGCCCTATGGTACCACCCCTATCAGAACGTGCCATATCAGAAGCAAAAATGTATTTGAAGGGCGTATCCCGTGGTGAGAACCCGTTCTCAATCGAAGCAGTGTCTGTAAATTTATTACCTTCCGAAAAGCGTCTGTACGGCCTTGTCGGTCCACGTCGGGCCGGGCCACTTCAAATGTAGATTTGTCTAGAAGGTTGACGAGAAACCTCACGGGCCTTCGCGCTCACTCGGTAATCAAGCCGTTTTACTGCAGAATAACTCCCACTTCCCAGCTACTTTCACCGTCAGGATTTTACAGGCCATTCACAACTAACCCTTGTCAACTCGAAACATCGCATGCGATTACTGACGCTAGAAATGTCTGTTCCATGAATGCACTCATTCTTCAGCCCCAGGAAATTCCACATAATAATGAACTCAAGCTCAGGGGTGGTCTGTAGACACCAGACATGTCATTCCTGACGCTGTAAATCCCTGTTCTGCCAGCGCACTCATACTTCAACTAAAGGGAATACCACAAGATAATACACGCAGACTCGTGAACATTCTGCAGCTTTTGCTGTGGACGTTCGATACAGTAACGGTACCTGGACTATTTCGGCTGCATGGCTCGGCTCGCTGGCTCACAGCACGGGGTCCCTGTCGGCGGGAGGTGACTTCCCACTCACACACTGACCCCAAACCAGCACCACACAACACTGCACCACATACCTGTAGGGTAAGATTCACTGATGACTCGCAGTGCTGTATGCTCTGGTCAGCAGGTCGGCAGCTGTGTCGTTCTTCCTCTGTATGTCTCTGTGTGCGTCCGTCGTTCTTCCTCTGTATGTCTGTGTGTGCGTCCGTGGCGCGCGGCTCTGCCTGCTGTGGGCTGCAGACGGGTCGGTCGGCCCGCTCGGCCGCCGGTGCCGAGTTTCTCCGCCGCTGGCGCGCACAGACTCGCCACTGCCACACCGTGCTGCGTCACACACTAGCGGGTGGACCAGCGGCCGCAGATGGAACAGGCGCGGCCTTCACGTGCGTAGGTGAAAAGGAGGGCGAGAACATGGTAAAACATTACTCGTTTGTTTTGTTTAACGTTTGTAATTATTATGTTATGGTCATAAGCAATGGAATAAATCCTTCCCATAACAAACTTCAATACGATGCCCGTTTTTCAGTACTGCATGTACATTTTTCAAAATGATACATTTAACATTTTTATCTGATCTAAGAGTACACAAAATATATCATGTACTTTACAGTGGGTTCTTTGCTATGTGTCTTCTGTTATTCTTTGCAAGGTATACATAATTAATTACGGTATTATGACTCACTTAGGAACTCAAAGTTCAAACCATCATAATCAGTCTACATTGCGAATGAGGCAATTAACTATCATGAAAGCCTGACAATTTTTTTTGCCGTTGTACAAGCAAGCATAATCTGTTACCATTGCCTAAAAGTATAGTACCTATTGATAACGTAAAACCAGGAAAAGCAGGGAGTTGCAATATCAAGTGCAGATATTTCCTCGTCAACAGCAC
>VOPJ01004947.1:0-56425 GCA_014673585.1 Semibalanus balanoides | reverse complement strand
CAGTTGACTGGACATCAGTGATCAGACTGCTCGATCAGCCTATCCAGCATCATCCTGGCGCCCGAGAAGGTTTCTGCAGGATAAATTAGATCCCAAATGTTACAGATGTCCAAAACCATAGGCGTAGGAGCCGGGGGGGGCAGGGGGGGCAACTGCCCCCCCAACATTGTCGGATTTTAACATTACGCCTTATGGACGTTGCATGGAAAGAATCGACTTCAAAATGCCTTTTGCCCCCCCAACTTCAAATGAGTTCCTACGCCCCTGTCCAAAACTGTGCGCATCTATATTAGTTTTCAGTGAAAAATCAATGTGGTTCCATACAAAATCAGCTATTTTCAATATTGATAAAATATTGATCAAACAATTGTTATTAGGCTCAATCTAGAAGCTGAATGCAAAGTAAAATGTAAATTAAATATTTATATAATATTTGGGAGATATTGATGTCATATTTTTTTTTGTAAGAGTTCAATATAGCATCTACATTGAATTTGCATTGTGCATCTACATTAGTTTTCAGTGAAACAGTTTGGAGCAGAGTGAAACAATATGGTTTCAGTGACACGTCTGGAGCGGTGGCTGCGCCACATGACAGGCGCGACACGATCCGGCACGGCATGTCCATAGCGACGCCGTAGGTGCCGGCGGCTGCCAGTTAGCACTCGGCCACTGGGGAGCCGGACGTAATAACGCTTATGGGGCCTGACGTCACACACCACGCCGTGACGATCACAGCGTCTAGTGCGATCCTCCTGGATGGACAACTTTCAGTATCAGCTCATCGATAGCTATGCTCTGCGGCTCAGTATGCGACCCGACCGGTTCGAGTTGCTCTGCCAGCACTGCCGCCATCACGAGTGTCGCGTCACCACCAAAATCAGCCAGCTGCCGAGGACGCTGATACTACAGCTAAACCGCTATATCTTCCTGGGCGAGGAGTCCAAGAAGATCAGGGTGAAAGTGGCAATCCCAAAGTTCCTGTCGCTGATCGAGTACGTGGCCGATGACGTAATCAGGCCACCGGAGTGGAAATGTACAAAACCGTCCCAATGCACTCTGTCGGACTTCGATGAGCCGGACCGGCCGGAGCGACAGTCACCACCACCATCATCACCACCGTCCGCCCCGGCACTACTCTCGCCCACCACTGCCGCTCCCTCTCCCGCCGCTTCCCCGGAGGCCACGTCGGCTCCTGTCCGGACCCCGTCTTCCGTGCGTCCATCCTCACCGCGGCAAGTGGCCGAAGCAGAGGGCGCTGCTGCCGGGCCGCTGCTTCCACCGGCCCCGCCACCACCGCCGGTCGCCGCCGAGCTGGTGGTGCTGGATGCTGACTTGGACAGCAAGCCGTCGCGGACCCGCGAGGTCGAGGACCGGGAGCTGCAGGAGACCATTATGAGGTTCCTGGAGGAGGGGGAGCTGGCTGACTCCGCCGCGGAGCAGGCGCACCTGTCCGAGTTCTGCTTTGAGGACGGCCGGTCGCTGTGCTCCGTGGAACCGGCCGGTGACAACACATACCGACTGGTGGGTGTGGTCAGCCACTACGGCGGCGCCACCCACTCTGGCCACTACGTGGCGGTCGTGTACAGCGTCAGTAGGGACCGCTGGTTCCACTTCGATGGCCGTCGCGTCAGCTGTGTGGGCGTGGCGGATGTGCTGGGGGATGGTCACCAGATGAATGGCTACATCTTCTTCTACATGCACAAGGATATGTGCAGCCAGGCGGCGAGCACCGAGTCCGCCTGCCGGCATACAGCAGGCGGCAGTCGGCAGTCGGCGCCGGTCCCGTCCTGAAGTGAAGCGGACCGGTCGCGCTGGTCCTGTGCTGAGTCAGGCGGCGATCCGTGCGGCGCCCGGCGCGCGAGGAAGCACGTCCACTTGCGTGTGCGTATCGTGCGTGTGTTGGATGTGAATGTTGTTTATTGTCGACTGTTTATGAATAGCCGTTTTCACGATGGATTATTTTGCGCGAAATGTGTTTTTTATGTTTTTAAATGTTTTTGTGGTAGTCGTTTTACGATGGACTAATTTGCGAAAAAAAATGTTTTAACCCTCGCCCTGCGGGACCGTAAAGCGAGGGTTAAAACATTCATCGCAAATTAGTCCATCGGGAAAGCGGCTACTCCTAAAACATTTTAAATATTTTAAAACATTTCGCGCAAAATAATTCATCGTGAAAACGGCTAATATGTGAGTACTTTCTATGTTACCACAGACAGTTAAGTGCTCTTTCAGCTTTTAGCATGAATACATTTGTTCGCAGAAACCGATTGGTATTGGGGACTTTCCTCATAGTTTTCTGGTGGAAAACATAAAAGATACACCCCAAGGTAGCATAGTCTCGTTGAGGTGATCATTCTTCATTATTTCCTTTCTCTCCACTACCAGTGAAAAATCGCTGTCGTTTACAACGATGCAGGGGCACGGGATTGTTTCTTCGTCCGCTACCTCCTGAAGTATATGGTCTTTCCTCAGGATGCGTAGCAAGTTTTCCATGGCTTCATCTGTGGACATGTGATATTTCAGATTGTTTGTGCATTTGCCTGTATGGTATTCCCGGTAACTGGGGGCAACAAAGTACAAACATCAACTGGCATAAGACAACACGATACGTGTACACTTAACAAATACAAGTGTTTCTGCACTTTTTTTTTGCATAATAATATTTAATAAAGGAATATGTGTAACATGATATATGCTATCACATGAAAATAAACTGATAAAAACAGGCACTCGCATACATTCAAAGGTCACAAGGAATATGTCCATAACACATTGCTCCGAAGATCTCATAACACATCCATACGGAGTGTAGTTTCGTAAAATTACAATGGGACCCACATCTGTTCGCATGCACATATCCAGTAACACATGAATAAACAAATCAACATTATATATTATTTGACGCGAGTCATTACATTTACATTCAGGGTGATCACAACATCCTCCTGCGGCTCGCCTTGGTGGCGCTGCTGGTCCCTAGCCAGCTGGCGTTTTCTGGTCTTTGCCTTGTCATTACACTTCTCACGTGCAATGACGTGGATCTGGGCCCATGACATCACGAGCCTCTTCATGAGAAACCCTGAAAACCATTGATTATTTCAGTGAGCATGAAGACACCAACACTTAGCATTGTTATGCACATTAACTATTCCTTATATAACTCAACTTTATTTGAGAGATATGTCAATTTTTCGATTGAAACGGAAAGGATTGTGGTTGGCATGCAGAGATTGTGTTTGAACAACATGAGCCTGGATGAATGGTTTACGAGCTGTCGGTGTGGAGATGGTGGCCTAATTCGAGCGACGCCGCGAATCCACGCAGCGAGTCCTCACTGACCCAAACCTGATTTTTCTTCCACATAAGCAGGCCGATCCGACCCGACCGGGCCCGGCCAGACCATAACGCTGGCCAGAAGCTTATATCTTTTGAACACCGCATCTGCTCTTTTGAACTCTTTTGTAAAAATGAATCGGAGCCTCGTTTGAATTGTAAACTGACCCCCTCCTCCTCACTGGTCGTGTTAACTGAACCACCACCTTTTCTTTCTTGTACGTTAACCAGGTGGTGGTGCCTAGAATTAAGCATAAAGCTTTTGCACCATCNGCTTCCCAGACACAACAAAAATCAACACACTTCTCTTTGGCCAAAACACAACAAAACACACTGCACCACTGATCTCCGCTGCTTTCCAAAAATTCCTAGAGAGTACCTCAAGGCTTTCATAAACGTATAATCCACGGATCTGCACCGGCCCATCCCTCTTTTGAATTGTAAACTGACCCCCTCCTCCTCACTGGTCGTGTTGACTGAACCACCTTTTCTTTCTTGTACGTTTACCAGGTGGTGGTGCCTAGAATTAAGCATACAGCTTTTGCACCATCACCTGGACAATGTCCTCATCATCGTCATTATGTAAATAAATATTGTTGTTGTTGTTGTTGTTGCTAATTAGCCGTGGGGTTCGGCCAGCCATGGGGATAGCCGCTCCATGTAGATTTATAACTCTAATCATCAGCATTGTTTTGCTATTATATGTGGATAGAATGAAGATAGAGACGATAGGGTGACACCAATATGTTTTTCTCGTCGAGCCGCGTCGCCCCATTTGCAATATTACCTACCTGGGTCATCAAATAACCTTGACATGAGGTAAAATTGATTAATTGACTTAAACAGGTCACCATTCATATTATTCAAAGCGCCTTAACGAGACAAACACGATGGCGTCAAAGTTATTTCTCTGTATTTTTTAGGTGAAATGCTATTCACGAAAAACTGCTTTGCCAAAAATAGCCTTTTTGACCTTTCATGACCTCTGGAGCCTAAACAATTAACCTCATCTAAAGATGAGGTTCAATTTTTAGTTCAATTTTCAAGAGCTTTCGATTGTCTCTTATACCATTTGTTCCTAGCTATCATAGTTTCCGAGATATTCGGGGGTTACTGGAGCAGAGTCCTAAAACCGGAAAATCTGACCTTTGATGACCACTGGTGACCTCCATTTTGACCTGATCTAAGAACAGACTGATATAATTTCGATAGTGCTTGTCCAGAGCTATCTAATGCCGTTTTTGCTTGTCACTACGTTGTGTAGTTTTCGAGATCTCACCCCCCGTGCAGTTCGTGCTCGGCGAGAACCCCCAGCAGTGCGCGAGTTAAAGGAGAGTCAAACACATTCAATTTATGTATACCGATGTATTTTGCCTTACCCAGCAGATAACTCTTTGTATATGCCTGGTAGTTTGTGCTTTACTTTGCGCTGCCGAAGTTATATTTGTCCTGGGCGTAGTAATGATAAACCGATCGATCTTTATGCGTTTCTTCTCAATTCTCATGGCATTGTAGGACATTTACGTTTGCCATATTCAATCGTATATGATTATTTGGACGAAATCGTTTTAGGTGTGTCTTGTATCTCACGTTCGCAGTCACTGGTAAAATTACGTAATTCTGCACATGACTCCACTTGGCAAAACTTCCGTTAAGCACGAATCGTGATCTACACACGCCCGGAAAACATGCAGCACTATAGTGCACGAGGTATATATGGTTCAAGGTTTTGCAGCATGAAGTATATAACCGGCGTGTCCGCCTCTGGAGGATATCATTCCTAGCAGCACCATGACTCCGGTAACAGTTCAAGCGACGGCGAATTCAGTGTCCAATTTTCAGTGAATGCAGTGTCCTATTTTCAGTGAATTCAGTGTCCTATTTTCAGTGGATTCAGTGTCAAGCGTCGGTTTGGTTATATCAATGGCTATTCGACAAATTATTAACACTTGACTAAGTATATTTCACGTTTCGAAGTATAACCGAAGCATGCTGGTAAAAGTACAACAGACAGTTTATAATGCATGTTTATCCTCCCAGCTGGACAGGTGTTACCTGCAGACCTGTCTGTAGATCCGTCTTCTGACGAGCAATCGTGCCGTCTGATAGCGACCATGCTCCTGTCTGACGTGCCTCCTCTCTGTGGTATTTCAGAGGATGTCAGTATTGGCTTTGTGCGTGCTGCTCGCCAGCGTCAGCTCCACGTAAGTTATCGGGTGGCAAAAACATCGAATCCCATAAATTTTGAGAGGATTTTGTTGGAAGCGTTCAATGAGTTCCCATGTCTTGAAGCAAATATGTAGCTGCCAAGACTGCTTAAATTCATAACACCATATCTATTGTCTATAAATATATTTGTTTTGTTCTGGCCATGGGGCCTGTTTGTCCAAGCTTTGTTTGACATAGAGAGTTGCTGGTAGGTATAACAGCAGGTTGATATGATGGAGATGGTCATTTGGTAATCCTCCCAGGAATCCCTTGACACGACTGTGAATTTTCTTTTTCTTACTCGTCCTTTTAGGATGTTGTGCTTCTCATTTTTTGACGCGTACTTAAAAAAATATATTTGCAGCTATTTATAAATGATAGAAGACAGCAATATGATATGAACAGTACTTTTCACCCTTTTCAGTTTCGGGACCTTTCATCATAAAGGCAAGGGCAAAGGAGGTAGAGATACCTTCATTCGCGTGACCCAATTCGGAGGTGGAGGCTATGACCGTGGACAATACAGTCATGGCCACGCAGGCTACCAACATGGAGGCTTCGGAAATGGAGGCTACCAGCTCGGAGGCTTCAGACCTGTAGGCTACCAAAATGGAGGCTTCGGAAAGGGCCAGCATGGAGGATTCAGACCTGTTGGCTACCGACCCACAGGCTACGGACCTGGCGGATACGGCCACGGAGCTTACGGCCACGGCCACAGCTACGAGCACGGAGGGTATAACAACCAACACCACAGCTCAAACCTCATCATAGAGGAACATCAGGGTTATGGCGGCTCTCATGGCAAAGGAGGCGGCTTCTTCAAGGGTCTCGGCAAGGGAATCAGCAAGGGCTTCAACAGTGTCTTCGGCAAGGGCAAGGGTTTCTTTGGACACGGTCATGATTATGAGTTTGTAGGCGTTCTGCGTCCTAAGTATTATAACGGAGGTTTTAGTGTGCCATACGGGGGTTACGGGGGGAGATATGGATTCGGTGCCTCTCACAGGCCGGGATATAGGGAATTTTACTAGTTCTTGTTACAAATTGTTTAGATCAATGATAAACTACTAAGGCGAACACATCGTAGTTGCGATGACTAATATGTACGGGAGCATTGCTGTTTGTTTTGCTGTTGTTATTCAACGTACTTGTGATATGCTAATATATATATTGATGTGGCACAGGGCTGGAGATCCCTTTCTGAGTCTAGGGGGTCAAGTCTGGAGGAGCCCCACCAGAGACAGGGGACCCCGCAATACAATGGGCCCCAGGGAAGTGGCGAATCTAGCGTTGTTGAGCGCGGGGGTGTCAGTGAAAAGTTTCTGACGAGGGGCGAGGCGTCAGCGAGGATTGCGAGAAACGAGAGAAAGTAAAGACATTTTAAAGTCGTTATTGTTGGGAGGAGCAAAATCCTACCGATTTGATTTTTAGGTTTGGGGAAGGGAAATTGCCCATTTTCCCGACCGTAGAAGAAGATCTGCTGCCAGATGGTGCGGATCCAAAAGTCTCCCAGGGAGGGGGTGTCGTAATTGGCGCGATGCTTATGACCGGTAAAAGTGTGAGCGTACAAACATATTTTGTCGCTGCTTTCACATATCCGGTCTTTTTGGTAACAGAGCTGTCATGAAGCACTTTGCACAAATTTTATGAATATTTGACAGCCTTTCGTTTAATTCATCAGTCTTCAGAGGAGGGCGTGCGCCCCAGCGCCACCCCCTTAATCCGCGCCTGGCCAGTCCTCCGGAGCATCAGGGTCTTTTTCATCGCCTGGCTATATATATTCTTCGATATCAGCCCCGCCACGCCACGACCTTTAAATTGGGGGGACGGGCTCGAGGGAAGCCGTCTGCAAAAACACAAGAAGTTGACTGGGGAATGAAGCGTCGGGTAGATCAGCATTGTGTAGCGGGGGTGGGGTGGCTGGGGCGTCAGCAAAAACCTAATGAGAGGTGGAAGTGGAACGAAGCTAAAGCAGAAAAGTTGTTGAGATCAACAACTTAATACTTATAGAGGTTGAGCTTCATCGAAAAGCCAAAAATTGCAAGTTGAAGTTCATCCTGAAGCTTGTTAACCAAAAACTAAAAAAATCATGTCCCTTAAATGTACTAACACAGAAAAAAAACGACTATGTGTAATTTTCAAAGCCTGGGTGTAAAATGGCCGTCAAGTTAGCGTCGAATTAGTATTCGTTTTCAGCATCGTGTTCCAATTTGCCCAAAATTTAGCATGTCTCGTCGAGTTGTGCACGAATATGCTATCCTTTTTTTCCTAGGGCGCACAGTTTGACCTCCAGAGTTTATCGAAATGTCAACACACGGTGTACAGCCTAGTAATTTCATGTATTGTTCGATTTGCTCGCAAAAGACCTTAAATGAATTCTAGTGACACCAGCTTGCGTCACGGTCAACAAATTTTTCACCAACATGTCGAAGGTCAAGGTCACGAAGACAAATACGACAATTGTAAGCTGGTGTATAGCCTAGTGTTTTTGTTTATCGTTTGATTTGATCGCAAAAGGCCTTAAATGAATCGTAGTGTCACCAGACTATGTCACAGTTAATACCATTTCACCCAGAGGTCAAAGGTCAAGGTCACGGAGACGAATACAACAATTTGAAGCCGGTGTGCAGCCTAGTGTTTTCGCTTTCCGATCAATTTTCTCTCAAAACACCTCGAATGTATTGTCATGACGCCTGCTTGCGTCACGGTCAAGATGAATTCACCAAGAGGTCAGAGGTCAAGGTCACGGAAATGAATACGACATTTGTAAACTGGTGTACAGCCTAGTGTTTTCGTTTATTGTTAGATTTGATCGCAAAAGGCCTTAAATGAATCGTAGTGATACCAGCTTGCGTCTGGCGTCATTTCACCAAAAGGTCAAAGGTCAAGGTCATGGAGACGAATACAACATTTGTAAGGCGGTGTACAGCCTAGTAGTTTCGTTTATTGTTCAATTTGTTCACAAAAGGCCTTAAATGAGTCTTTGTGACACCAGCTTGCGTCACGGTAAACAATAAATTACCCAGAGGTCACAGAACAAGGTCACAGAGACGAATAGGGCATTTTGAAGCCGGTGTACAGCCCAGTGTTTTCGTTTACCGTTCGATTTTCTCGCAAAACACCTCAAATGTATTGTCGTGACGCCAGCTTGCGTCACGATCAAGACAATTCTACCAAGAGGTCAAAGGTCAAGGTCACGGATACGTTCACCGGTACACACCGGCTGTATGTACACCGGCTTACAAATGTCGTACTCGTCTCCGTGACCTTGACCTTTGACTTTTTGTAACATTTTCTTGATCGTGACGTAAGCTGGCGTCACGACGATTCATTTGAGACCTATGGCGAGTAAATCGAACGGTAAACAAAAACACTAGGCTGTACACCGTTTGTTGACATTTCGATGACCTCTGGAGGTCAAACTGTGCGTCTCAGAAAAAAAGATAGCATGTACGTGCATAACTCGACGAGACCTACCTACATGCTTAGTTTTTGCCAAATTGGAACTCGACGCTGAAAACAAATATTAATACGATGCTAACTTGAACATGGGTGTAAAAGCCAGATTTGTGGCAAACGATTAGTGTCCTTATCGGTTAAAAATAACGCAGTACGCTTCCAGCACCTCATTTAGAAACGATAATGGCCTTTTAATTTTCATTTCTGCGCAATAGGTATCTTATGCACTTGCGTGGTATAAGAATAATATCAAATTGAACTGAAAATGAAATAACAGTTTTCTATTATTTTAAGTAAAAATTTTGGGAAATGGGAAAAAATGTGCTGCGAATGCTTGGTATTGTGACTATTTTCAACGAATAACATCCTTCACCAGTATCCGAATTAGAGCGGAGGCAAAAACAAAGTTTTGCCTCCGCTGCTTCTCCACAGCGGGGGCAAGCTGCCCCGCTGTCCACGCGGTGGCGCCGCCCATGCTGAATGAACCGGTAGTTGCTGAGCGTCCAGAATGTATCGACAACCGAGCGCAAAGATCGTTTCCCCTCTAATAATATCCCCTATACCCAGCCCAGACCTTTTCTTGTACCCGTTTTTCACATGGTCGTAACCTCAGTGACCGTAATCTTGGTGACCGTAGCCTCAGTGACCATAGCCTCGGTGACCATAGCCTCGGTGACCATAGCCTCGGTGACCATAGCCTCGGTGTCAGTAGCTTTGATGACCGGAGCTGAGGTGGCCGTAGCTTCCCTGACCGGAGCTTCCCTGGCTGAAGCCTCCGTGACCGTGGCTGCCGTAGTCGTAGCATCCCTGGCCGTAGCCTCCATGGCTGTAGCTCCCGTGGCCGTAGCTCCAGGTTCATTTGATAGTGGTGACATGGGTGAAAGAGCCTCCATCACCACCGCTTTTCAGTTTGAAATCCCCAACCTGCAAAAGTTAGTATTTGTCAGCGATATGTCCCATTGCCTGGGCATAGAAATGAGACGAAGCTTTCTTTGGGAAATCGATCAAAGTGCTCCAGCTAATTATAAAGCTACTGTATTTAGTAAATTAATGCAACTCCTTGGGTTTCTTGCTTGTATCATTCACAAACGCATATGTTACCACCAGAAAAAAGATTGTATCGCGTACATTTATATTTCAACTGTATATATATATATAGGCAGAACAGCATTTTTAGAAAGCCCTTTAAACACTGCACGTATGCGCATTGCGTGAGCCTCAACCAGCATACGAAGTATTTCGTTTGCCTTACCAACGTTTTTAATATTTCTCACGTGGGACTGACAACCACCAATAGGACGCAGTAGGGCCAGCACTGGCTGTCTTCTGAAACAAGCGAAGATATGATATGAGACGGGCGCAGTCGATGGAAGTAAACTCTTCTGCCAACAGACTCATTCAGTCGCCCAGACGCTTGCATACTGGTGTGGATGAAGTTGAAACATGCAACGTGCTGCTTATGCTTCGATATAGGTCTTCTAGTTATCTGTTTGTTAAAATACATTGAGAAAATCGAGTCAATTTCCGCATAAAATGTGACAACACAGGTCAATAGTGTGTCTATTTTCGTTTCAAAATAAGTGCTAATGACATATAAATAAATACAACAAAAATAATGCAACTACTGCATTACTAAATATATGTTAAGCAATGCTCAACAAAGACAGTTAAGAGCTTTCTTAGAGTCACTTTAGTGAGGGAGCTGGATGTATTACAATCCTGATGTTGCTGATGGTACTGGCTACTGCAATGGCTAATGAACTAGACCAAATGCTAATATACGGGTCCTAGCGACGACCTGATAATGTCTGACAATTAGGTGCTGGGCATCTGATTTTCCAGTTGTGCGCAACCATACCTGCTCCAAATCGTGGCACGTGAGTTACATCACTGCATCAAATGGTCGACTCCGGGATGATTCCTGCAGAAGGCGCGAGGAAACTGTTGGAACAATTATGTCGGAGTCGATTGTATTAGCAGTGATTATTAATGCTATCGGTCGGACAATCATCAGACATCGGACATTGGACTAGTGGACAGTAGTTTGCTTCAGTGGACTTACAAAACGCTCCTGTGAGTTGTGACGCGCTAAGCAGGATAGGTACTCGCCTGACAGGTCCCCTGATATTTTTTATAACTTTGTACACATATAGCACGTATTTCTCAAATTTGCAGTAGCTGAGTTTGCAACAATTATACAAATGCTGTAAAAAATACATTAAAATTGACCAAGTAGCTGAAAAGATAATTATGTTTTAGGGACATCATGTTTGTGACAAAAACAGTAAATATTGGAAAAATCGTAGAAAATAAAGTTTTGCAACAAACAGCCAACAAAAAACAGCAAAGACATATTTTTTTACCCCAAAAGGTTTCTTTTTAAATTGCTATAAAATCGAAGCTTACAGTGATGTTCAAGGCACCGGAATACATGTGAGAGAAATCATTATAAAAGATACCCGAACAAACTTCCAAAGCAATATCTATATTTTTGACTGGGTGATGACTCTCTAAGTGTAAGAAACTTATGGCGTCATTTTTTAATAACTTTTTTACTTTTGTTGACCAGATACGAGCAACTAAATACATTTTCTGTATTTCGGAGCCAACGCTGGTCTAGGAACATGCATTTTTAATTGCATTTATCAATTTCAAATTTTGAGGTTTGTTGAACGCTATTCTGGACGTGATCGAGTCGAGGTTATGTAAATCGCGCATGAGCAAGTATAATCGTCTATGGTGACGATTTCCGTGACCTAAGAGGTTAATTAAGCTAACCCAGGACATAAACAATCGAAATATGAAGTTCAGACTAGCCAATTTCAACGGACCTGATCATTTTGACACTAACCTAAATCATTTGTATTTTCATAAGCTTTAATAATTGAACGACGGTACTGAGGCAAAACCGCTGTTTTTAGACGTAGTCCGATCTTATATCATTCACTTGACCTGGAAGGTCATCCGTTGACCTGAAACCTAAAAATTGCATACCGTTCAGACTCTTCACATCACATGTTAGACAGGCAACATGCACTGGCTTCTTTACCGCGTTCGCTCTATGTTGCTTGGTTTTGGAAGTTAAGCAGGGGGCCTGTCAGGCTTTTTATAAATTTATATTTTATAAATCCAAGAACCATATTGATTTAGACAATACTTATAAAACTACTTGCATTATCAGTAAAACAACTTTTTCCTGGTTATCTTGAAAATCACAGACAAATGGTGTCCGTAGGACGAAGGTGAAAAACGCTCCCGTAGGGCGAGGGCTAATTACTGAGTTTCATCGTTAATCTTAGAAATACGAATTCAAGTCAGTGTGAAAAGTTTGAAGCGTTTGGAAGCACACATGATAGTAACTTATGTAACTACTAAATGCTGACTATTCTAGTGTGCCTCACAAAATAATACTGCCATTTTTTTTCAAGCCCGTGTAGATATTTCGATCTAAGAGTATTTACCCTATTCCCTGCGGGGGGCAGATTCTGCCCCCCCGGTAGTTTTTCGTCCGCCGCTTCTGAACCGTTACGTCTATCGTCTGGAAACTTTCGGACTTTTTTCCAAAATATGAATGACGCGTGTTCTGAGAAATTTTGAAAAAATCGGCCCAGCAGAGGCGGCTCCATGGTCATGTTTTTGAGAGGTCGTTTCGAATGCGGGTGTGCGGCGCATACACAATTGGATATACATTATTTTGGGGCAGAGGCGCACTCAGTACATTACAATGGGAGGCGATATTCTCCGTCAATTTAGGCCAACTCAAATAAGCAAGATGATAAAAGGGCGTTCCGCACATTGTGCCCCCCCACGTTGTTTACCTGAATCCCCTATGTACGATTTGTTACATTTAACAAATTACAGCAACAAAGCTATATGTGACGTTTCCACGTCCCAAGATTTAGAAAGCAATATTTTTCATCAAAATTCTCACATTTGTTATCCCTGAGTGCGCAATGATTTTTCGTTTTCTGTACTTGTTCCTTTCACACTGAACGAACATGACATTGGAAGCTCAAAACACGCTTTTTGCATGCAAATCGTCCGAGTCACATGTCCACAGTGACCTTTTCAAAAAAAAACCCAAAATGTCGTATTGTTCTTTGCCCCTGGCTCTCCATTTTAGAGCAAAAAAGCAATTCTGGATCCATAAAAGAAAGGATTTTGTCACGAAGAATCGAAATGGTGTCCAGTGCCATCGAAATCGGCGAGCGGTTCTCCGAGTATTTTGGGGGGGGGGGGGGAAATACTGCCCCCGCAGGTTAACGTAATTCTGGCCACCCGCAGGGAATAGGGTTAAATGTTTGGTGTTGTTACTAACTTTATACAGTTTGAAGCAGTGACGTATTTACAAATCAGACAAGGGTGGGGGGGGGGGCACATGCCTTAGGAGCACAATTCATAATTTATAAATACAAGAATCATATTGCTATAGGCAATACTTATAAAAACCACTTGCATTATCAGTAAAACAACTTTTTCCTGGTTATCTTGAAATTGACACACAAATGGTGTCCGTGCCGAATGAATGCAGCATATTCTTTAGCGCACCTTCTGCGCCAGGGAGGGGGGTCATTGCTTTCATGGCTCGCCTTAAATATGCCACTGGTTTAAAGGAGTGTCAAGCACATTAACCCGCGCGTTACTGGGGTATATTCTGTAACGCGACTTACTGGGAGGGGGCTATTTATAGCCCCCCTCTTATCTCCGAAACTACTGGACTGATCTGAAAAATTTGAACGGCATTCGATAGCCCTATCAAATTTGTCGAAGGAATCTAATATTGTTACTCCTCAGGGTCGGCCGATGACGTCACAGTGACGTCAAAAACAATGTTTGACCGTGCATCAAAGTCCGATGGTCGGCATTGTCGCGCAAAAATGCGATATATTAAGCATAATAAGTTGGTAAATCGGTATGATTCGTGCATCTGACACTTCTTATTACCATTCTAAGCTAAGTTTGACCTTGGGTCAGATCAAGGTCATCCGAGGTCACGAGGTCAAACCATTAGGAGTTGTAACACATGTTTATGGGTTCGTTTATCGATTAGAAGGCGACAAATGACCTTAGAACAAGTTTTTTTTCAATACAAATTTAAGAAAAAAACAAAAAAACGGAAATGCACTTTTTGCTTATTGTTATACAGTAAAGGTGGACTAATTTCGTCTTTGAAAGGCTGTCACTCAGTCATTTTTGAAGATATTGACTTCAAACCTGCTACACACATTCATTGGGATCAACTCATTTTTTTTTAATTCGAACTTTTTTTGAAAACTTAAAAAAAATGTCTGCATTTCGCAAAATGTTGAATTGAAAAAATAACAAAAATCTGAGACAGCAGTTGGATAGCACAATTTATTAACTGTCGTTTTATGTATGACAATTGAGTTTATCTTTAAAACTATACTTTTGGCAGCGTTTCCCGCAAACCCTCATTTTTCAACAATAAATCGCAGAACATGACGTCACTCTGATGTTAATTTCGGTTGACCTATCATTAGCCTTATCTTTTTTCCATCAAACCATAAATGGTCAAATTGATCCATGTGATAATGTATTGAAAAGTTTGGTCACGATAACCTACGTTGGTTAGGAGAATTGCAGAATAACGACGAGGGGGGGGGCTATAAATAGACCCCCAGTAACTCGCGGGTTAAATTTACGTATCTGTATTTTGCTTTACCCAGCACAGAACTCTTTGTAAATGCTTGGTAGCCTGCTTTACTTTGCGTTGCCGATGTTATATTTGTCCTGGGCGTAGTAATGATAAACCGATCGATCTTTATGCGTTTTTTCTCAATTCTCATGGCAGTGTAGAACATTTGCGTTTGCCATATTCAATCGTGTATCATTATTTGGACAAAATTGTTTTAGGTGTGTCTTGTACCTATACCCACGTTCTCAGTCACTGGTATATTTACGCAATTCTGCACATGACTCCACTTATAGCAGAACTCACCGTTAAGCACGAATCGTGATCTACACACGCCCGGAAAACATGCGGCACCATAGTGCACGAGGTACCTATATGTGGTCCAAGGTTTTGCAGCATGAAGTATATAACCGGCGTGTCCGCCCCTGGAGGATATCATTCCTAGCAGCACCATGACTCCGGTAACAGTTCAAGCCGCGGTGAATTCGATGTTCTATTTTCAGTGAATTCGGCGTCAAGCGTTGGTTCGGTTATTTCAATGGCTATTCGACAAATTATTGACACTTGACTAAGTATATTTCACGTTTCGAAGCATAACCGAAGCATGCTGGTAAAAGTACAACAGACAGTTTATAATGCATCGTTATCCTCCCAGCTTGACAGGTGTTACCTGCAGACCTGTCTGTAGACCCGTCTTCTGACGATCCATCGTGCCGTCTGATAGCGACCACTCCTGTCTGACGCAGGGTAACTAGACACCTGACCAGGACCTTAACAGGTCTGATAGCGACCACTCCTGTCTGACGCAGGGTAACTAGACATCTGACCGACCAGGACCTGCCTCCTCTGACGTGCCTCCTCTCTGTGCTATTTCAGAGGATGTCAGTGTTGGCTCTCTGCGTGCTGTTCGCCGCCGTCAGCTCCAGGTAAGTTATCCGGTGGCAAAAATATAGAATCCCATGTATTTTTAGAGGATCTTGTTGGTAACGCTCAATGAGTTCCCATGTCTTGTAGCAAATATGTAGCTGCCAAGACTGCTAAACTTCATAACCATATCTATGAATATATTTATTTTGTTCTGGCCATGGGGCCTGTTTGCCCAAGCTTTGTTTGACATAGAGAGTTGCTGGTAGGTATAACAGCAGGTTGATATGATGGAAATGGTCACTTGGTAATCCTCCCAGGAATCCCTTGACACGACTGTTGATTTTTTTTTACTTACTCGTCCTTTTAGGATGTTGTGCTTTTCATTTTTTGACGCGTACTTTTCAAAAAATATTTGCAGCTATTTACAAATGATAAAAGACAGCAATATGATATTAACAAGACTTTTCACCCCTTCCAGTTTCGGAACCTTTCATCATAAAGGCAAGGGCAAAGGAGGTGGAGATACCTTCATTCGCGTGACCCAATATGGAGGTGGAGGCTATGACCGTGGACAATACAGTCATGGCCACGCAGGCTACCAACATGGAGGTTCGGAAAGGGAGGCTACCATCACGGAGGCTTCAGACCTGTAGGCTACAAACATAGAGGCTTCGGAAAAGGTGCCAGCATGGAGGATTCAGACCTGTTGGCTACGACCCACAGGCTTACGGACCTGGCGGATACGGCCACGGAGCTTACGCCACGGCACAGCTACGAGCACGGAGGGTATAAACAACCAACACCACAGGCTCAAACCTCATCATAGGGAACGCAGGGTTATGGCGGTCTCATTGCAACGGAGGCGGCTTCATTCAAGGGTCTCGGCAAGGGAATCAGCAAGGGCTTCAACAGTGTCTTCGGCAAGGGCAAGGGTTTATTTGGACACGGCCATGATTATGAGTTTGTAGGCGTTCTGCGTCCTAAGTATTATAACGGAGGTCTTAGTGTGCCATACGGGGGGAGATATGGATTCGGTGCCTCTCACAGGCCGGGATATAGGGAATTTTACTAGTTCTTGTTACAAATTGTTTAGATCAATGATAAACTACTAAGGCGAACACATCGTAGCTTCGATGACTAATATGAACTGGAGCATTGTTGTTTGTTTCGCTGTTGTTAATCAATGTACATGTGATATGCTAAAAGGTATATAATATTGATGTGGAATTAGTCTAGTTAGCACGTGTGGAGCAATAAAGCTATTCTATTATATTCAATCTATTTAATCAAATACCATAAATAAGCCTTTTGGACTCTTTTTACAAGACCTTCTTCCAACCGCAATGGCTTATGAATGGTTCTATAAAGTCTACAATATGATTATATTGGTTAATAATTCGGCTGCCGCTCCTGCACTCGGATGTGACGTCATCCCCAGCAGGTGTGACGTCATACCGCCGCGTCTCCGTCCGTACCCGGCCGCTGTCACCGTCGTGAAAGCTTGGGTGTAACCACGGCAGTCACTATACCGTACACGTTGCCGCAGATAACACAGTGAATGCTGTATCATAGGTACACATTGTTTTCCCAGGATGGGTGGCAAAAAATAGTGAAAATTGTCAGTCCATGAGGGTTGTGAAATGTCATATGTCTAGGCTCAAAAGTTTCAAACTGTGCCCAAAACATACAATTCTTTCGTATTTCCATTGATTATGCAGATACTTAAATAACTATTTGAAGCTAGCGAAGAAGGTTGAAATAGTATAACGACCGACTCAAAATCAAAATCCGCAGTCAATAGTTTCTATTTATCTCCCAGTGTCGATATCTTTGCCATGTTCAGACAACTGTCTCACGTCTGAGTTCTGACCTTGGCAGTGGCTACAACAGATGGCTAATTCTAAATTTGCACGCGCACACAAACACATACACAAGCACACGCGTGCGCATTCCAACAGGACGCCACGTTGTCAAGTAGTAATAACAACAGCACAGAATATTTTATATACAAAAGAACAGCACATCACAGTCACAAGACCACGCCACATCAAACCAAGCCCAAAACAGATAAAATGACTTCGTGCAGACCGCAACCTGTTCCCGGGGATATTGCGCCACCCTGGGCTATCCCCGTAAGCAGACATATAAATATTCAGCCATAGTGTATGTACGGGAGCCATGTCAAGAGACAGCTGACAGCTGATTTGGGAGCTCGCAATGCCAATAGACAGCCGACAGCTGATTTGGCAGCTCGCAATGCCAATAGACAGCCGACAGCCGAGATGGGAGCTCACTGCAGTCGCGGTGAGTGGCTATAAAAACACACACCGCTGCTGAGTAGCTGAGACTGAGAGGCACCGAAGCACGAACTGGTCATGGTTCAAACGAGTGGACTGGTGATGTAGGTCATGGTTCTAACGGGTGGACTGGTGACGTAGGTCATGGTCTTAACAAGTGGACCGGTGACGTAGGTAATGATTCTAACGAGTGGACCGGTGACGCAGGACATGGCTCTAATGGGTGGACTGGTGACGCAGGTCATGGTCTTAACAAGTGGACCGGTGACGTAGGTAATGATTCTAACGAGTGGACCGGTGACGCAGGTCATGGCTCTAACGGGTGAACTGGTGACGCAGGCCATGGTCTTAACAAGTGGACCGGTGACGTAGGTAATGATTCTAACGAGTGGACCGGTGACGCAGGTCATGGCTCTAACGAGTGGACCGGTGACGTAGTTCATGGTTCTAACGAGTGGATCGGTGACGTGCTTCAGACACACAAACGAGCACACTAGCGAAAATCTAAGATGTGCACTACAATATACTTACAATATGCCTGTAAAATTATTTGGAAAAGTATTAATATTTAGAGTAAGCGACTAGCGCAATGGCTTCAAAGATTGCACGGTCCCTCCATTAGCCTGCCATTGGCTGGGGGGCGTTTGACGCCCCCTGAGGAATTTTCGTAATAACTCAACAACCAATTTCAACACAAAACTTCGGTTACCTTCTTCTACATCGATTTACCGTCTTTTGTCAAACCACTATGAGATTTCGTCGACAAATTCTAGGTATAGCGACATTAGTGACGTCACTACTCACGAGCTTTACACCAAAATCGGCTAAACGTTAACAGACCGTACAAATGTCATAATTTAAGGAAAATTAAATCCAAGAACGTCAAAGGATAGCAAATAGCAAGGAATACAACATGGGTGTCTCGGATTTTCAACACTGAGTTTTTGACCACCTAAAAAATAACAAAAAAATAACACAAAACCACTGAATTCGATGTAACTCGATTTCTTTCGACGAAACTGATTAAATATTCCACAAAAGACGTTAAATCGACGTAGAAAAAGGCGTCCTAAGTTTCACGTTGATAGAGCTATCGGTTAATGAGTCATTTCGAAAATTAATCAGGGAACGTTAAGCATTAAGGGAACGTCCCTCCAATAGCCCGCCCAGTTAATGGCGGGCTATTTGAGGGACCAAGTAATCTTTGAAGCCATTGCACTTCCTCTAAATATTGATATTTTGCCAAACAATTTTACAGGTGATATTTGTGTTAGTAGCATCACATTTTGTGGGGGCGTCGCAATACAAATTCTAAATTTCGCAAACAAACATTGTCACCCTAAGTCCGACGTGCCTACTTATTACACATTTTTACACTAAATGAGAAAATTAAACCCACTCGCAGGTTCTGTCCTCTCTCAAAGTTGCATTTGGTTGTATATCTGGAAAGTGCCTAGATCAAAAGTGTTCCATTATCCGGTATTAGGAAGTGTCGCAAATGTCTTACTCTGTACATTTTTATGAAACTTTATTTACAATCGCAATAGCAATTATTTTGATTCATATTAGGCATATTTGACTCTTAGGCTAGGCATATTTTAGGTTTAACATTTCATAACATGCCAAGCCAATGAATCAGTACCGTGTTAATCGGAGCATAAAATGCATGGTTATTGGTTATGCTCATTTGCATTCTATTAAAGTGAAAACATCACCGTGTAGAATTGTATACATGCATTGTACGTGACGAATTATATAAAATCAAACAGTTACAAAATACCTAGAAATTGACAGCCACGTTCCACCGGTGACTTCCAGCTTTTTAACTCTAACTCTCCAGCCTCTGCTATAAGGAGGGCATTGCGCTACCATCATTAAGTCACATGTTTATGCACAATGACAACGCCAAGATATCTGATGAAATCATCTTTCGTTTACGCCGGCTGCTGCTGCCGTTTAACCGCGATAGCGATGTGCAAGGAGCCGCGGTATCCACAATGCCACAAATGACATCAGATATTGTTTGTGCTCAAAGTACAGATATCACCTTTCATCACATGGCATCTGCTGGATGTGTTCTGGGGTCACAGACATTTTTTTGCCACATTTGTATAAAAGCACGACGGTGTTTCTGGTTGGCATCACTTGTGACTGAAACATGAATTTGGTAAGAACTCAGATGTTTGCGATGTTGTTATTGACAGTGTGCATATTCAGTTTATGGTTAATGCAGGTGTTAACAGAGTGTCTTAATTCAAATTTAAATAATATTACATACATTTATTTGAATGCGAGTTAGAACTGAGAAACTTGTTGATTATCCTATTTATCTTGAAGCCGCCTTTGCTTTTGGGTCTTTCCTTTGTTTATTACCACAGTCCGTCACGTTTTTCGTGCTAATTATGTTGCTAATTATAAGCTTATTATGTTGCCATGTGCGCAGCCGTCCCTTGGCGGACAGACTGGACTGTCTCTGTCTCTGGAGTCTGGACCAAAATAGCACCCTCTCAGCATATGCGCCCCCTGAGACGATATTTCCTATGTTTCAGATCACCGCAGTTCTGGCCCTTGGCGCCATCTTCGCCAACCTAAAATCAGCGTAAGTGATGCCTCCTAAAATATGCCAACTGGGGACTTGAAAACCTTCAACATTGTAGGAGTTAGATATTTTTCTGCGTATCCTGTCACCAACCTGTGTTTTGTTCACTTCACGTTACTTTATTTGCAAACAGCCAACAAGCTATCCTACATTTTCATTGGGTCCTGGGTTAGAGACAGGTGCTTGGTCTTCAATGGAGGGTTACTACTTCCACAAAAGGTTTTTACTTTATCAAATACTTAAAATATCTAAGTATTTGGCATTTGTTTCGCATAAGGAAATCTAGTTAGTGAACTAGCCAATACAGGGTCTTTCACAAATTGTATTACGGTGTAGGTTAAAAAGAATGTTTCACCTTTCTGGAAGTTGTCAACTATATATGACCGTTGTAGTAAAAAGTATGAAGTAAGTGCTGCTGAAAACGATGGTGATATTTGTTTCTCGAAAAGTTACTTATCTTTCTAAAAATTGATTTGTTTGAATTTGGGACAATGATGTTACTTGGAGCTACAGAGAGCTGCAGAGAAAAATACAAAATATTTTTGGACAATTCTGGCGAATTAAATGCAAACAAATGTGTTGTTATCGTACTCGCAGCAGGTAATCAGCCAAGGTTCGAGAAATGCAAGTTATTTTTATCCCAGGACCAACAATCTTGAAGTCACTGTCAGCCAATCAGCCATTGAGCCATGGCACTAGCCAAGATGCATTGATAAAATTATAAGTTAAAATGCTTAAAAACGGCTAAGATTTTGGATTTTTGAAGAAAAAGTAATTTAGACTCCTCAATAACGAACAATAATAATGGCTATCTCAGTTCAAGGCTAATACAAAGGTGAATCATTCTCTTTACCAGAATCGGATGCTATTTTTAATGACGTACAATCCTCCATCGCACAGTTTCATAAAGGTCTTGGCAAATATCGCCTTTGAAATATAACCGTATTTTTCCTTTCCACAGATGAGTACAAAAAGTGAAAAGTGCTTTTTATTCCCAGACAACATTAAAACATCATCAACTCAACTACAACGCGAAAGATGTATACTATTTATAATCTTTATTACTTATCCAATATCATTTTTTAGTCACTTTGATCTTCTACCCTAAAAAGTCAAATACTACAGCGAGAGAAAAAAGTTAAAAAAGTTTAAAGGTTTTCGTAAAAAGTTAAAGAGTTTCCATAAAAATAAAATGTTAAGTAAAAGTACATAAGTTAAGTTAAGTGCTTCACACAGTTCCACAGTTAAGTACACACCATACAAACTTGATTTGGAAGCTCGCACCGTCTTCCAGAGAAATTGTTAATGATGAATCGCTCAGGAGTACTCACGAAGGAATACTCAAGTCCAAATAGCAATAGCATGATTTACTTACCATAACCTTATCATGACTTCAGCAGGATTTAGCTGCCGTATCAAAAATTCTGAAACCTGAGAAAATTAGTTTATAACTCAGAAATCCATAATAAATTGTTGGAAGTGTTTCCTAAGACCAACACAAATCCAGGGGCGCACAATCTGTGGTTCTCTAGACAAAAAGTGGTGCACTTGTGGTTAGAACTTAGAACTATGATAAATCGATGATATTCCGTTGCAGAAGCGGAACCTTGAGCAAAGGCAAGGGGGATGACAATGGCCAGCGTTACATTCGTGTCGCATCCATCCACGGATTAGGAGGCTACAACCACGGAGGCTACGGCTATGGTAGCCACGGTCACAGAGGCTACACCAGAGGCTACTCTGCAGGCTACGGAGGCGACAGCTACGGACCTAGCTACGGCAGTGGGAGCCACGGACCTGTCAGTCACTACACCGACATCATCATCAAGGAGGACGGAAACAAGGGTCACAAGGGCTTCCTCAAGGGGCTAAAGGGGCTCGGGAAGGGCTTCAGCAATGGCATCGGCAGGCTCGTGAAAAAGGGGAAGGGGCTCGTCGGACTTGATGACAAGTATGAGTTTGTGGGGGTTCTGCGCCCCAAACATCGCGGCGGCTATGGTGACGGCCTTCACAACGGCTACACACGAGTGTATTAAATACGCCACCCTCGTTTTGCTATGGTGCTGTTACGATTTCCGCTGTGACTGAGGGCTTGGTGCCTAACTCTCTCTTTCAATAAGAGATATGGATGAGTAATGAGAGATCTGTACCAATATCAACTGTTTTACTTGTTAGGTAAATTGTGTCAATAAAAAGCCATTTGATGCGCCAGTGTGCTGTCTAAGTTAAATACACCACACCTATAGATATTAGATATGTATACCTACAGATACTGATAGATGATGTATTTGTTAGATTACAATAGTTTAATTTCATACATTGATGGATTGTTTTGCGCGATTTTGAAAAAAAAAACATTTTTCAATGTTTTAAAATGTTTTAGTAGTAGCCGTTTTCACGATGGGCTAATTCGCGAGAAATGTTTTAACCCTCGCCCTACGTAGGGGCGAGGGTTTAAACATTTCTTCGCAAATTAGTCCATCGTGAAAGCGGCTACTGCTAAAACATTTACAACATTTTTAAAATGTTTAAAACATTTCGCACAAAATAATCCATCGTGAAAACGGCTGTTAGGTGAAGCACAATATAACCAGCAAGGCACTAGAGGCTTTTTTAGTCCCCTTTCGGTTCTCCACCCAGTATCACACGAATACCTACGTGGTGATAGCGACTTAAAACTGCGAACTCCTTCAAATGAGTGTATAAGCCTCAAGTCTGTATCATTTGGTGTCAATCCCAGGTCAAGTCAGGTCACAGTGAGTGATGTCACAAGGACAATTACAGGGTTAGGATTTGTATATCACGGAGCTATGAATGGTGAATACGCTGAATAATACATTTGAAATCATTACACTAGGCCTGATACCATAGCTTGGGGCCACAAGGAAGTAATTTGCCTTTGGGCTTTGAAATGACTTGAACTGATATGACCTGACCTTAACTTTATGCAATCTTAAGAAGGAAATAGACCAAACTGGGTACAATTTGAACGGGCATGATACAGCGAATAAAATGATGCTTTTACTTTACTACACTTTTTCTTAATGCGAATTGGCGTCTGTTCAACTCATTTCGGTACATCTCATTTAAACCGACAGCATACATGACTGTTTGACATATATGCATCTTACATCGGCGTAACACACTCCCTCGGCAAAGGGCATTATAAATCGATAGTGCACGGTGCACTGCCGATTTTTACAGCGCACCGTGCACCACATTCTTACCACACATGCCACAAAGTCAAGGTCAGGTCATGTTGAGTCAGGCTCAAGTCAAAATCAAACAATACATCAAGTAAGTACAATGGGATGATCATTAACATGACAATTATTTATTTTTTAATATAAAAAGGCGAAACAAAAAGGAACAAGCTTTCGCCGTTACGGCATCGTCAGATTCATGTTTTTTTTTTACATTTGAAAAAGTTCATTAAAAGTTACACGCGCTCTTTGTCTAAATATAATTTCCTATGCAAGTTGGGTCAGTGACCTACATATAAATAAAACAATATTACATGATACATTGAACACTGAATAGCCCTTAAGTTTGGTACATGATGCGCAGTCAACAACACATACATCAATTCAAGGTTTTGCTAATATCCAATATTAGCTGCACATCAATCAATATGATACACAATATTAAGCAACCTTATATATTACAATATTAATCAATATTAGCAAAACCTTGAATTGATGTATGTGTTGTTGACTGCGCATCATGTACCAAACTTAAAGGCTGTTCAGTGTTCAATGTATCATGTAATATTGTTTTATTTATATGTAGGTCACTGACCCATCTTGCATAGGCAATTCTATTTAGACAAAGAGCGCGTGTTAATAAATACCACACGGGGCCGATAAAAATAATTTCTTTAGGACCGAGGTCGTTGTTGGATTTTTGGTACGTGTTGGATGGTGGAAAATCCTACAAGACCGAGGTCCTAAAAGAATTATATCGGCCTAAGTGATGGGTATTTATTTTATCATATGTCTACCTCCGCTTTGAAAACTGTGTAAAAATTGGTTTGGTAAAATGTAAATGCCCGGCGGGCCGAAAGCTTTGACAATTGAACTTAACATTGATTTTCTGAGAGCTGAACCTTTTTACCACATGCTCACCAGCTAAATGCTAAAAACAAATACTGAGGAACATATGATAAACTTTTAAATTACTTTCAATGTAAAAAAAATGAATCTGACGATACCGTAACGGCGAAAGCTTGGTTCCTTTTTGTTTCGCCTTTTTATATTAAAAAATACATATTGCCATGGTTAATGATCATCCCATTGTACTTATTCACATTCATCATGGCACAAATAACCATCAAACACATTCGAATACATCAAGTGTTGGAAAATCTAGAAGACGATTAAGAATCGCTGGCTCAGTCATTTGAATGTTATCCATGTTGGTCTATTTCTTTGCAAGTATCCGGTAAGGTCAAGGTCAGATCATGCAAGGTCATATCAAAGAGGAGCCAACGAGTCTAAGAGGAGGGGGTTAAAAAGCCCCCAGCGACTCAAAGGTGACTGGGGGCTCAGCGTCTGCGGGATAGAGCCTAGGCTCATTTTGATTGCAGTGACGTCATCTATGCCGGACACCGTACACAGCAATGCAAGACGTGACCAAACTGGTAGGTAACACTACGGAAAAGACCTGCCAGACCCGTTACACGGGATTTTAGGAATTCTAACAGCAATTGGCCAACGGAATGGGTGTTGGTCAGCTATGCAAGGCGACGCGAACACAGATTGACGCTGTACCAGTTATTTAACCCATGCACCGTTGTTTCTCTGAGATAACTTCGCCCTAATGAGGGGACAAAATGACCCTCAACACTAACTCGAAAACTAAAAGGGCTAGAAATATAGATATTTGCTCCAGAAACCCACAAGTATCTTTGGAACTATTATAGCTACGAACAAACAGAAGCCCAAAACAATCGCAATCACTTGAAAAACGCGATAACCACTGGTTGCCTCAGATTTTAACTCAGGTCAGTCCTCAGGTGTGGGGTCTAAAGATCAACAATGCTGGTCGCAATGCCATTCTCTTCCATTTTTTTTCGTAAAAACCGTTATCAGTTGAATGTAGAGCAGCAACTTTAAATCATCGTGTTTTTCTCATCAAGGCACTTTGAAACATATTGAGGGTGACATGGCTAGGTCAGCTTCAAAATTTGGCCTCAGGTCAAGGTCATTTGGTGGCTCAGGTAGGTCATGCTGCATATGGCCATGGGGCGTTGCGTGTTGACAAGGCAAATAGTTTGGTATTATTTGCACTCTGTAGCTTTATTCAAGTTATTTGAAACCGCATGTCAATTATCAACTTCGGTGACGATTTTCGTGTCTTAACCTAATAGGTCATTAACTGGCCCAGACTTAAAAATCGGTATATTGCCAGATAGTCAATGCACGACCCAAATAGTAAGTTTATTGTTGTTTATTGTTTATTAGTTCCTAAACAACCACAGGCCAGAGCCCACTTACGGCTGTAGTCATACGTGAGTCACACACACAAGGACGCACGCTCATACATTCACACACTCATACCTAAAACATGATGATGATGCTAAATAAGTAAAGAAATGAATATATAAATAGGACAAGTACTGCCAGCACCCCTGCGCAACATGGACAATGGACATCAATAAATGCCTTCATTGTTTGCATACTTAAAAACATGCGACTTAAAAGTAAATGGCGGGTAAAATAAATCAGCATCAGGTGAGTTCTGCATGAATGTGTTGCAGGTGGCTGGTAGCCGCGATAAAAAGCTATTGCGCACCGAATTTACTCTACCACCCGGCACATGGAACAGCCCAGTGTGTCGTGTGCGTCGGGTGGGAGCAGACAGATAAAACATAGACACTATCTTTGCACAATCTAGGCGGTCACGGAGTACAGACTGCATGGAACGTAATGTCGGCTTGAGTGAAGCGAGCCCTTGATGGACTGACAATTAAAATGGTTCAGCAGTGAAGTATACTCCATGGTGGAGCAGCGGCGCTGGGATTTACACCCTAACCACATAAAAAACCTGTGTTGTAGGCGCTCGAGGCGTTTTAAGTGGGTTGATGCGGNCGATTCGTGATCTCTCTTTATCAAATGTTGATGGAAAGAGACTTGTTTTACATTTGGGCTATACATAACAATACACTAGTCATACATATTGCAGCGTGAAGGTTTTCTCTATTTCCCAAAATTTCCTTTATATGGGACGTCATCAGGCCCAATACTAAACCTTCGTTTTTCATGGAAATTGAGCATGTTTGTGAAAAACAAATGTTCAGAATCGTGTCGCAGCAATACTTATATTTTGCCACCACAAGCGGCGTACATTGGACAATTTCAGAGAAGTTAAACATCCCTTAAAAATTGTGTTAAAGGTGAACTATTGTTTATTGTCTTATTGTTTATAGCTTTTCTAAACAACCACAGGCCAGAGCCACTTACGGCTGTAGTATACAAATTCACACCCACAAGGTCGCCGCTCAACATTTCATCAAACTCATACCGAAAACATTGATGGTGCGAAATTAAGTAAATAAATTGGGATGAATATTACAAAATATCCCTTCTACCAAAACATATAAAATAGGACATGTGACTAGCAGCACCGCTGCCGCAACCATGGACAATGGACATCAATACAGCCTTTCATTTGTTTGCATACTATACAAACATGCGACTTAAAAGTAATGGTGGGTAAACAAAAATTTCAGGCATCAGGTGATTTCTGGCATGAATGTGTTGCAAAGTGCTGGTAGCCGCGATAAAAAGCTATTGCGCACCGAATTTACTCTACCACCCGGCACATGGAACAGCCCAGTGTGTCGTGTGCGTCGGGTGGGAGCAGGCAGGGAATGCATAGACACTACCTTTGCACAATCTAGGAGGTCACGGAGTACAGACTGCATGAACGTAATTTCGGCTTGAGTGAAGCGAGCCCTGATGGATTGACAATTAAAATGGTTCGGCAGTGAGGTATACTCCATGCTGGAACAGCGGCGCTGGGATTTACACCCTAACCACATACAAAACTGTGTTGTAGGCGCTCGAGGCGTTTTAAGTGGGTTGATGCGGCCCCGGACCAGATAACACTAGCGTATTCAATGATGGACCTCACATGTGCGTTGTACGCTGACAAGATTGCATGGTGGTTGAAGTCTAGACGGCGAAAGCATGGCGACACGACATTTCCTTTAAGGTGTAAAACAAATATGTCAGCGCTCATCGTGGCACCGTCGTCAGTGAGTGAGTGGTGCAATTTGAGTGGCACCACCATGAGAGTTGATTTCGTTTTGTTTTGCACCTTAAAATATGTACTAATTGTACTATTCAAAACTTCGTAACATATATAACTAACTAGACATGCTCACCTACACCTTAAATACAATTATGTTTTCACCGCCAGTCACTGCGTGTCCGTCTTCTGACTTCACTCCGTCCAAAAACATGATAAATTTCCACCAGCCGTGATATCAAAACATAACAGAACAGAGATAACAGATAATAAGCTGGCGTACACGCCCGGCACTGCGGCAGCCACCCCCTATACCGGTGTCTAGTAACCCTATACCCGACAGCCGGCCAGTCACGCTGACGCGTCGCCGGCCCACCCGGCGCCAGGTCACGGTCGACCAAGACACAAACGTACGGCCGAACATCTACTACGTCCAAGTACAATATTTTAAAACACAAATGTTGAAAGACTCGAATGATATAGATTATTTAATGAAAAAAGACACGCCTATCCTGAACAAGTTGTCTACGACAACTTCTGCATTGGAACCCATTTTCATGATTTTGAAGAAAAGAAACCTCTAATATAAGACACTAAGTGACCTTGAACCGATATGTAATGGTACCCAAATTGTGTACATTCTTAACTGTGACTCCCTAGCCAGCACCCTCCTCCTGTGACCCCACGTGACTGTCAGTCTCGGTTCAGTGTCACCGCACGTGTTCGGTGAGAACGTGATCAGTATGGCCGCAGTGTCACCGCACGTGTTTCGGTGAGAACGTGATCAGTATGGCCGCAGTGTCACCGCACGTGTTCGGTGAGAACATGATCAGTATTGCCGCAGTGTCGCCGCACCGTGTTAGGCACGTGTTCGGTGAGAACGTGAGCAGTATTGCCGCAGTGTCAACGCACGTGTTCGGAGAGAACATGATCAGTATTGCCGCAGTGTCGCGCGCCGCTCCTCTCTGTCGGCCGCCGCCGGAGCCGGTCTCATGCCGGCGCACGGTCATAGAATGCCGCGTTGGTCCGAGAGCGTCGAGAACTAACGGTGCCGACCGCGCCGCACTCGCCTCCTCTCCGCAGTGGGGCAGCAGAACACGCGCCGACCACTTCAGCCGGCGGCGGCGGTCCGGCCGCCAAGGCCCGTCCGGCATCCGTCCGCTAGATCTCCGTTCGGCCACGACCAGAAATAGGTTCAACGGCCGGGGTCGGCACGCTACGACAGAGCCGTTATTACGAACGAGTGCGAAGCGCGATCGAGTCTTCACTAATTACGGGAGTTTTATCACATATAAGCGGCCGACCCGACCCGGCTGCGTATTCCCGAAGTGTCTATTATAAACCGGCATTAATGCCCGCAAGCCAATAGGAGGCCAGCTGCGCGTGGGTGTGGTGTGTGACGCCACAGAAGAGACCACCAATCATGAGAGGGCTGCTCTACAGCGGCGTCTAGCTTTGACGAACCGTGTTGGACCAATGCGTGCTACAGTGGCGCACGCAGGGGGCTTAAAGGGGTCACCTGACCTCTCCGAAATTTATGAGGGGACCGCATCAAAATTACCTGTATTCTGACCCATACTTGGCAGGGACTCGGTCTTGGTAAGGCCTCATTGAGGCAGAGACCCGGTGCTGGTAAAGGCGTGATATGTGGTCCGGTAAGGACAAAGGCCAGTACACAACAGGTCCCGCTTCTGGCAAATTATTTGATACGGGCCCCTTCCTGATAGGGGCCCGTTCCTGGTAGAGACCTGATCGGGCCAGGGGCTTGGTGCTTGTAGAGGTGTGGCATGGGGCGGGTCCGGACGAAAGTCCGGCCACAACAGGGCCCTGTCCTTGCATATCATTGATACAGGCCCCTTTCTGGCAGGGGCCTGGTCTTAGAAGGGCCTGATCGAGGCAGGGGCACGGTGCTGGCAAAAACGTTATATGGGGTTCGGTCCTTGCATATTCTTGATGCGGGCCCGTTTCTGGTAGGGCCAGGTCTTGGTCAGACCCGTTCGTGGCTGGGGCCTGGTGCTGGCAGAGGCGTGGCATGGGGCCGGTCAGGACGAGGGCCCGGTCACAACAGGGCCTGGTCCTTGCATATTATTGATACGGGCCTATTTCTGGAAGGGGCCCGGTCATTGTCAGGTCCGATCGAGGCAGAGGCCCGGTACTGGCAAAGGCGTGATATGGGGCCTGTTTAGGACGAGGGCCCGTACACAACAGGGCCCACTCCTGGCAAATTATTTGATACGGGCCTCTTCCTGAAAAGAGCCAGTTCCTGGTAGAGGCCCTTTCAAGGCAGGGGGCCAGTACTGACAGAGGCGGGATATGGGGCTTAGTCAGGACGAGAGCCCAGTCACAACAGGGCCCAGTCCTTGCATATTACTGATACGGTCCCATTTCTGGAAGGGGCACGGTCCTGGTCAGCCCGATCGAATAAGCGGGCCCGGCGCTGGTAGCTGCGTGATATGGGGCCCGGTCAGGATCAGGCCAGGTCACCATAAGGGCCACTCCTTTGCAAATCCTCTAATACGGGCCCGTTACTGTGTAAGGGCCCGTTCCTGGTAGGGGCCAGGGGGGATCCAGGAAGGCACGGGGCCATGCCCCCCCAATCGTTCTGAGACTATGATTTGCCCCCCCCAACGGCGTCAAACAATTGCAAATTACCGTAAAAATTGCCTTTGCAGCGGTCAAAATCCACTATCCACAGTATAAACTGACCAATTTCGCGCCGCCTCGCGGCATGACACAAGTTTGGCAATTCTTTATAAAAAATTGAAAAATAGGAAAACCTAATTTACATTAGTGTCTAGCAGAGCTCTTCCTGCGGTAATTGCTGGCCACAGAGACCACTCCCTTGATAAAATATTGACTTTAAAGCGGGCTACATGTTTAGCTAGTCTGCCGAGTTCCGAAAAAGGCGACGCGAACGAAATGACGCAGAAATCGGCACCCGGAAGCTGCTCCAGCGGTGCCCAACTTGCTGGACCAAAGAGTTAATAGTGGGGACCATCTTCCCATGTCATCTCCCACCAGGCTCTTTCAGATTCACAGGGGCCATTATGTGCGGAAAAGTCTTTCTGCCTCAATGTTGCTGCTTTCAAACCATTTGTACTATTACCAGTTGTTTGTTACAGTCTGGTACATATGTAATAAATAGCACTTGTATCCTCTACATATTTTTTTTTTGTTTTATCAGGTAAACCAGGACAAAAATCACGTGAGACACTATTAAACTAAAATACCTACAGGGTCTTTCAATAGAAAATGTTTTTTTTTGATTGCCTATTAAGACGTTTAAAATGAAGTTTAAAATATATAAATTTAGTTATCACCTTGGTCGAGACTTACATCTGGACATTTTGTTATTTATACATTTTTAATGTGGTTTGTTGAAATGGGAAACAAGTTGGAGGACTCCTCGGATGTTCGATTCGGTTTGTGCTTGGATTTATGGAAAAAATCCGTGAACAACTAATTAACGCATTTTTGCACACATTATAAACTTTATTATGCAACATGCACGCTCATTGTTGTGACTTACAGTGTTCACTCACTGTCACTAAACTAGTTCCCGTTTGGCAGCTGTGTCTCGAATTAAGGGTGCTCCCCTTAAGTAAACACGGGCCTTCGACCGCCAGCGCATGGGTATCGCACAGCTCGACTCATTTCCAGTTTTTCCACTGAATCAGCACGGGCCTCCACCGTTGCCCTTAGGTCTCTTAGAGATGCTTGGTGTTATTTTGCGTAGGATCCGCCCATGGACACGTCACAGAACCCTAAGTTCCAAACGAGAGAGTCAGGCTTTTTGCAGGTCAAAGGGTGCGCACGTGAGGGGACGAATGACTCGGTAAGCGAACTTGTCCTTGCAGCCAGCTTCTTGCGGCCACCGTGGTGTGGACCGTCGCACCGTCTTGGTGCGGGAACCAGTAGCCCTTCTGGGTTGCGGTTGTTGCCAAATATCTCTTGCAAGAATAATAATACATTATGCACGTGCCACTACGCTCAAGATTCACCGAGCAAATATATTCACCTGGTTCATCCTTGCCGACGATTTTTTGCCGTGAATTCAAACAAAAACGAAATGACATCCTGTTGTGAAAATCCTCCAAAAACTTGTTCGCATGCCAACAACCACCTAAAAAATACTAAATAACAAAATGTCCAGCGTACTCGACCTAATGATACCATATTTATATATATTAGTCCATTTTATTATGCCTAAAATTAGCAAATTAAAAAAATACATTTTCTATTGAAAGACCCTGTAGATAAACATAAATCCGCATTAACATGCTACAAATGCAGCACAAATTGATATTAATTTTTGTCGTCATTTTCAGTCGGACACCCCAATAATTTCCGTGAACCCCCTGCGAGTTGGCTATGAGATAACGCTATTATACAATAATGTGTGTAATACATGCTACAAAAAAATCGCGTTATTTGTGTGTTTTTCTCCATCATATTTTTCTCTAACTCGAAAAAAGTGATTTTGTTCTTCGAAAAAGTGATTTTTCCAATTTGTTTTCGAATGGTCAAAATAAGGTGATCAGGCCCAAATCCGCGGGAAAAAGGGGGTATTTTTTTATGCCACAAAAAGATGCCCCACGGAGAGAGGTCTGATTCGCCAGTTGGCCCTCCCCCAAACGAACGCTGGATCCGTCCCTCTGGTAGGGGCCTGATCAAGACAAGGCCCTGGTGCTGGCAGAGGCGTGATATGGGGCCGGGCCAGGTCGAGGAACTAGTCACAAGTGTCAGGGCCCAGGTCCTTGTTAATTATGGATACAGGCCCGTTCCTGGTAGGGGCCCTGTCTTGGTCAGCCCTGATCGAGACAAGGGCCGGTGCTAGCAAAGATGTGATATGGGGTCGGTTAGTACGAGGCCTGGTCACAACAGGGTCCAGCCCTTGCAGATTATTGATACAGCCTCGTTCCTGGTAGGGGCGGGCCCGGTCTAGTCAGGCCCGATCGAGGCAGGGGGCCGGTGCTAGCAAAGGCGTGATATGGGGCCCGGTCAGGTCAAGTCGTTGGCTAAAACCAGTGGCTAGAGGAAACATTAACTAAATTTATCCCTTTACAACTGATAAATATGCGTGTTTTCAATCATCGTCGGAACCAGCCTCCCAATGTGGGGGGGGGGCTAGTTCGCTGGGAGCAGGGATGTAGTTTCCTATTCAGTTCGGGGGGAAGGGCTTCAGCGTTCAGCCCCCATTTTGGCTTTATCCTCCCCAACTTGGATGAGGAAGTGGGTCAAATCCGTGGAGAAATCTGTATTTTGTGGATTTTGATGTTACAAGTAAAGTGATTTTTCCCAACTCAGCACCCCAAAAACACTTTCTGGAAAAGCTACGTCCCTGGCTGGGGGCCTCCGAATGCTTGGCCGTGGCGGGAGGGGGGGGTAGGGTCGGGTCGTGAACAAATCACCATTAATATATCTAGTTGTAAATTATAAATTATAATAACTCACCAATACCCAAAATACGATTTCTCGCCATGTTTTGGTGCACTCTAAACAAGAAGAACGACGTACGTTATCGTCACAAATTAACGACACATGAGGCTTCTTCATAGCGTAGGAGCGGGGCGGCAGAGGGAAAGACCTAGCCCCCAAACATTTTCGGATTTTAACCTTACGCCTATGGACGTTGCATGGAAAGAATCGTCTTCAAAATGCCTTTTGCCCCCCAACTTCAAATGAGTTCCTACGCCACTGGGCTACTTCGCGCCATTTCCTCGTAATGCCCCGTAATTTTTGCACTATCAACTGTGAAAACTTGTTATGTTTCAGAATTCAGATACAATGCAGGATAATTCTTCCTCGATATAATACATATATATTATACAATGAATAACCGATATTCTGTATAATGTTGGCAATTCATTATATTTGGTAAAACATAATATATTACAAAAATGCCTTGCACTGCAAAATAAATTATGCATTGGTAGGTGGAAATATGGCAGCAAACTTAAATACACCAATGCAATTTCTATCCAAAAATGTCAAAAACTTCCCGAAATTGTCAAAAGCTTTACCAATTTTGATGTGTTGTTGCCAACCCTGCCCCGACGAGATCTCGTCAAAAACTGTCATGTTTTGCAGACTGGCACTTCGAATAAACCTCATTGATTACAGTATCGTCACCGTGCAAAAGCTACGTTGGTTTTGAATCGCTCCAGATTGAAATAGTGTCAGACGCGCCACTTTCCCTTTTCCTTACAGCAGGGACGCATTCAAGGGAAGCCCCTACCCCTGGGTAAATAAGTGTACAGTGTACACTAGATAAAACCAGTAAGGCGCCGTAATTGGCGATGAACGAGCAAGCGCGAAGAAAATGTACGGTGAATTTTAAATCGATCAGGCAAGTAGTTTCTGAGATACAAAAAGTGCGCACGTGCAGGTGCATGTGCGCACGTGCAGAGGCACCCACCCCTGACTTGTGGGAAAGGGGCGGCTGAGAGGTCCTAACTATTCACCCAAATTTGTACACGATCTGCTCAGGCGTTCCTGATATATTGAATAAGGGTGTGCACGTGCGCACGTGCAGAGCGAACCCCTGACTTGTGGAAAGGCGGCGGCTGAGAGGTCCCTAGCCACTCACCAAATTCGAATACAATCGGTTCAGCCGCTTCTGAGATATAGAATAAGGGCAGGCGCGGATCCAGGATTTCGGTCAAGGGGGAGGGCAATCCAAAAAGTTGCGCTTTCGCGCGCCCTACGCGCGCGCCATTAGGAAAGTTCCCGGCTCAGTGGGGGGGGGGGCGGCCCAAGCGCCCCCTTGGATCCGCGCCTGAAGGGTGTTGCACGTGCGCCACGTTGCATAGGCACCGCAGCCCCTGACTGTATGGAAAAGTGGCGGCTGGGATCCCTAAACCACACACCAAATTCGAACACAATCAGCCCAGCTCTCTGTTGCGGATTTTTACGACAAGACCTTTCCAAACACACCTCACGCGGCACACGCCTATGCGCAGTAGTAGTCACCCACTTGAGTCGGCACGTCACAAACAGGGTAGTTGGATGGGCTACTCAGCAAAGAAGCCCGCTTGTCAAACGGAAGCGTGTGGTTGCAAAGATATGAGCTTCTCAAAAAGGGTCGCCACGGTTGGTCGGGTCGGGTCGGGATCGGGTCGGGTCGCTCATAATCAGATTCCCATTATACCACGTAAATACGAGCGAGCGCTTCGCGCTCGCTCGTAATGAGTTTCTCTGAAGACAATATCCTGTTGGACCATATGGCTGAGGAGCAAAATTTGATTCTACCACCGACGTTCCCCCCTCATAAAAATATTGGCTACGTGCCTGCCCTACTGCTACCAAATTGCTACCAAATAGAGGAAACACGAATGAAGCAAATAATAACTTTATTTTTTTCCGCAACATTTTTTTTTGCAGTCAGTACTCATTTCGTATCACCAGTTTCAGCGGAATGGGGGGCTTATTTAGATTGCCGTCCCTGCCAAGCGTGGAATGGGAGAGCTTTTGCCCCTGCGGCCCACCCCCCTGCATGGGCGTAGAAACGTTTTCAAAGTTGGTGTGGAATGTCATTGATGTCATTTCTTTTTTTCCCGAATTTCGTCCACTCGTCTTTTAAATGGTGCAAAAATGTATTTGTATGTAGAATTGGACAGCTTAAATGAACACACAGCCCCTCAAAAGCCCATTGGATGATCAAAATTGCATCTCTTCTGCAATAAGTTGGTGTGGATTTTCACACCAGCTTTCAAGTTGGTGTGGAGCTTTCCACACCAACCACATACAAAGTTACACCCATGCCCCCCTGTCCACCCTGGATCCGCCAGCGACAACATATATGACTGAGTAGCAAAATTTTATTATACGACTGACGTACCCTCCCTTGATACAAATCCTGACTATGTGCCTACTGCCTACCCTACTGCTACCAAATTGCTACCAAATACAGGAAACACGAACGGGGCAAAAAATAACAATTCATTTTTCCGCAAGAAGTAATTTTTCGCAATCAGTATCTCTTTTTCATCACAGGTTATATTTTTTATCTCTTTTTTGGGTAGGGGACAAATTTCTATTGCCGCCTCTGTCGAGCGTGGAATAAAGGGAGCCTTTTCCCATGCTGCCGCCCCTGAATCGACTAAGACTGGCCGGGATTCACCCCTTCCAAAGATCTCGAAAATCATGCATCGAGGCGACAAGTGAAAAACGCTGTTAGATATTCCGAGACGAGCTCTATTGACAGCATATCGGTCTTTTTTAGGGGTCAAGTCATTATTGAGGTCACTAGAGGTCCCCTAAGGTCAAATTTACTAATAAAAGTAGTTATATTACTCATAAAAGTAGTTATGTTACTCGTTACTCCGTTACTTTGTGACAAATTTAACGGATGTTACTTTAGTCCGTTACTCCGTTACTTTAGTTTAGTCCACGCCCCACTATGGGGGCAAAATCTGCTCCCTCCCAGCATTTCCCAATAACTCAAAAACTGTGTAAAATATCGACGTGAAACTTACAGTATACCCTCTTTAACATCATGTNCTGTTTAGAAGTGTATTCTAGTCAACAAGCACTTTCAAATGAGCACACGCGGAGGTCTGTGCGGCGACTTTTTTACCTTTGGGTACCTGGGTCACTGACTTTTGAAGGCCCAGGGGGATCAAACCTCAAAAGAGGGGGACCAAATTCGAGCAGCATATTATTTGTGTAAGGAGCACCCCGTTTTATGTGGGCAGCTTGTACGGGCAATTTTTTTTTGCACGCTTCTGTATGTACACCTAGACCAGCAGACATAAGTCTGTGATGTATGTATGTATTGAAGACTTAAAGATGTCTGAACAGCTCAATAAGTATTGACGCAGAGAGCTCGGACGGTCGAAGGGTTATCCATTTGAAGAGGGGAAATATGCAGACGCATCTGAATGAAGTGGCGACGCTACTATGGATTTCAGACCGCGTGAGACCCTGTTTTTTGTCGATAATTTGTTAAGGAATGTCCGAATCCGAATCAAATTTTCGCACAGTCTATTTCAGCCCAGGTGCCATTTTGTGTCCGTTTAATCTGTTAACAAAAAAATACAACTTATGGTACTTGTCATTGACTCGTAACGTTAAGATCTGCCCGGTAAAAAACAAACAGTGACCCCACAGAAGAGGCTACCGTGACGTAGGATGTGAGTTGTGACCTCAACAGCAGTGACTACGCGACGATGATGACGATAAGACAGCACGTGCCTTTGAGGTCCACAACCTACGTTCACCGGTAGCCTCTACTGTGGGAATGGGTCTACCGAGCAGATCTTAACGTTGCAAGTCAACGACAAGGACCATTTTTTTAACAGATATAACGGACACAAAATGGCACCTGGGCTGAAATAGACTGTGCGAAAATTTGATTCGGATTCGGCCATTTCTTAACAAATTATCAACAAAAAACGGGTTCTCAAGCGGCCTGAAATTCATAGTAATCTGTAGCACTTCATTATTTGGAGCACTACTCGCTCCTGATACTCTCTTACTTTGACTCAGAGACTCGTCTAAGGCAATTTGACTGAGGGGGCTGACGTGAACTTCAATGCCAACATACAATTTAACGCGGCATTGACCGGAGTCTCAGTCGAATATCATTGACCGGGGGAATTTTGCCCCCTCGTTATCTCCGTAACCAATGACCGCAGTGAGACGCGCAAGGCGGCATTGAAAAGCTTGCAATGAAGCGCATATGAATCAAACTATAAATTGTAAAATTGTTGGCATATGTCAGGTCAAGGTCAAGTCAAAGGTTAACACGCATACGGCCGGGGGTTGATTCCCCTCCTCCCAGCCCCTCCGGTTTTTCGTAAATAGCGGAAAAACGGCGGCGCGCAGCGACGCTAAATTAAACATTTGAGAATTAATTGATCACACTTTGTAAAAGTTTTGGCCTTAAGGAAATTTCAGGTAATGGTCACCACTCACCAGGTCACGTCAAGTGACCTTACCTTCAAAATGTTAGTGATTGTGCAATAAAAGTCTTTGTCCGAGATTTTGAAACTTACAGGATTTCATAAAGTCATAAGTACCTACAATTCTCATGTCTTGGATTGTCATGCATCGGTGCCTTAAAGGGAGTGTGCCTATTCTTGTGAAATGTCAGATATATTTTTATAACGGTAAGAAGCTATTGATTTGATCATTGGTTACGATAACGATTCAAGTCTGTAACCATTTTAGATGATTTTTGTTTACTTGTATTCTGTTTTGCATTTGTTTTGTTTCAAAACTCATAACCGATCGCCACAATAAACAGAGTAACGAAGATGTTACCTACAATGGCGCACCAAAGACAATAAACAAACAATGTGAACACTGAACTCTATAGAAGATGGAAGGCGCATTGGCCAAGGCAGACTAGTCTAATGACGGCGGCCATATCTTGGTAATCACCGAGGAGCAGTCGGCGGCCTTGTAAAGGATAAGGCGGGAGGGCACAACCGGCTGACATTTAACAATATATTGAGCGAACTACTTGTCGTAGAGCAATATGACTACCACCACAATGTTCCAAATTGAATGCAGAATGATTCTAGGATTTTTTTTTTTTTTTTTTTTTACGAAAAAATATTTTCATCTAGAATTATTCTGCATTCTATTTGAAACATTGTGGTGGTAGTAACTTAGCGCTACCGCAAGTAGTTCGCTCAATATATTGTAAAATGTAAGTCATGGTGCCCGCCCGCCTATCCTTTAACACAGGCCGCCGACTGCTCATGTGATTACCAATATGGCCGCCGTCAATTAGACAACTCGGCCAATTGGGGTTACCATCTGCGCATAGCCATCCCCTGTGCATGTAACATGTATGGGTTTGTTTAATAGTTATCGAAAGCTCTGTTCGGCAGCTTGCATATACAGTCGGCTCACGATCTGTTTTCTATTAGCCAGTGCTACACATATATGATAGCGTTAGTAATCTTGAGGGGTCACTATGCATAGTCTGCCAAAGCTCGCGGGGTGAAGTAAATACTCTGTGGTGTGGTTTTTGTTCCACCGGAATGATCTTGGCGGAATTTGGATATCTCAGCAACTATATTAATCTGGGGAAATGAAGTAATGGCTAAATTCAGAACTATCTGAACTATGACTGCCTGGTTCACTATGACTTTACCCAAGCAGATCATTAAAGGGATTGCACCTTGGGAGGGGATTTATAAAATAGGCTTAAATGAATGCTGGGAATTAATTATGATGTATGCTTCTTGCCCTAAACTTGGTCCTAAAGCAGTGTTTCGGCAAAGCATTTTCTATTTTTCCGACTCCAAAAACATTTGTCTCGATTGTGCACAGCACTATCTATTCAAGATGGCCGCTTCCATATTGCTTGGACTGTTGCTATCGCATTGGCGCAGCTGTTTCAAAACAAAGCCATGGATACCATGGCGAGCACTAAAAGCGGGATAAGCCGCAGCAGTTGGCCACCAGGGACCGCCACTGAGCCAGGGTACTTTTATGTCGCAAACGAATTTTTGTTCATGTATTTATTTGTAAATCAGCAGATAAATATGTTACAAAACAAGTTGTCAATCAGTTAACTGTTATTATACGCTGGCAACGTCAAAATTAACTGGCTTACTAGCGGTCCCTGGCGGCCAACTGCTGCGGAAACTATCCGCTTGTTAGTGCTCGCCCCCACATGGGCGAGCAAACTGCAAAAGCTGGATGAAGTCGCAGCAGTTGGCCGCCAGGGACCGCCAGTGAGCCATGGTACCTTTATGTCGCAAACGAATTTTTGTTCATGTATTTATTTGTAAATCAGCAAATAAATATGTTACAAAACAAATTGTCATCCAGTAAAACTGTTTTATATCTGGCAAACGTCAAAATTAACAGCTATACTTAGCGGTCCCTTGGCGGCCAAGACTGCTGCGAACTATCCAGCTTATAGTGCTACGCCCCCAACCATATACCGCTCGCCTGCCCAAAGCCGAAGGACCCAGAGCCGTCCGCAATTCGCCGCCAACTTGACGTTGGAACAGGTCTGTCTGTGTTAGAGACGGTAAACCTTCATAAGGGATGTGTGCCTACTCACATTGGTCATGTGGAGTTGTACACTAGCTCTGTAGAAACATATTCTTTCTGAATTTTAGCCAATGTAACTTCATTTCCCCAAGAAATCACTTTAGTTGCTGAGTATTCCAAAGTCGCCATCACATATCTAGGCAGAAATTATAATTTATCAATAGTCGCAGAGACTTCGCACTAGCAGCGATTGCTCTTAATATACAACGCTAGCATATATTGTTAGTCTGGCCAGTGCGCCATAATGTAGGTAACATTTTCGCTACTGTATAGATGACGATCGTTTTGATCGAAACAAAACAATGGCAACACAAGAAAATAAGTAAAATTCAATTAAAGGGGCCTCCAGATTCAAATTTTATCGTAGACCAATAATTCATATTCGCGAAGCCTCCCTTCTCGATAATTAAAACTATAATTTGACATTTCAAAAGAGTAGGCACACTCCCTTTAATCTGATTCGGACCAAAGTCGAGCCAGTCCCGAAATGTGCCATAAGAGGTTGTAGTGCTTATATAAGTCTCTCTAATATATAACTATAACTGGCATACGCTTTTTAAATTTTAAAGTTCACTGATGAAATGGTGATGTGAGTATCGACAATATCAATACAATTCTTCAGTTCCGCCAAAGAAAAGTGATTCAAAATAGTCGCGAAGGCGACTCCAATTTATAGAAATGAATGCCAATCATTGCTGGTGCATAATATATATTTTTGATCATAAATGGGGCAGTTCGGGAACCAAACTTTCAGTGAAATCGGATACGGTAATCTACCGATTGACACCAAAAACTCGATATTGGTCTGCAAGGTGGCACTCTCCCTACGTCACTAAGGACCACAGAAGCAGATCACGTGCATCTCGCTTACTATTGAAAGAAAGTCTGTATTTCTTTTGGTTTGTCTGTCTGTTCGTCCACACTAATTTTTTCCTCATACATTACATAAATACGAAATGTTATGCAGTTTTCACACATAAGCATAGAATAGTATCCAAGATAATTCATTGTATGCAGCTCGCTGACAACATGTGATGTGTATTATATGTGTTCCCTACATTTCCATACATTTAAAACTGTCCTCATTACATGTTAAAGTAATGTCTGTACTTAGAAAAAATAGCACGACACAATATCTCACCGATAATACCGCCATCTGATAAGCGGAACTTCAACTACACACAGCCAGCGAGGTACATTTTGCGAATATGCTATAGGTGGCGCTGGTGTGCACATTCAGCGAAAATGATGTACCTACCTTACCTAATAGGTGACGCTGATGTGAACATTAACCACAATGAGAGCAGTAAACGTTAACAAAAATGTAGCCGTTCGCACCGAATTGAAGTCTTAAAGTCACAAAACCACGATTCCTTGACGGTGAGTACCTCGGTAGAATGAAGGATAAAAAGCATAAACAAGATGTATGTACGCATAAATCGTCCAGCGGAGCGGACGGGTTAGCACTAGTACGTCACTATGAACACTCGTTGGCGAGGCCCGCTCACCGATGGGGGGTGGACGAATACTACCCAGTCGTCATGCGTCCGGTCAGGATACTCCTCCAGATCATGCAGCACTAGCCTCAGCTGCGACTCAGTCCAGGACCTGGCGACCACGATACCAGCTCTCAACACTGACATCATAGTGTAGGCCCAGCCAGAGGTGTGGATTTATATCTATTTGTGGGTGCTCTGGCACCCCAAGAATATTGACCTGTAAGGGCCCTCTCAGGTCTGGTAAGTGCCCTCTCAGGCCTGACAAGGGACATCTCAGGTCTGGTAAGTGCCCTCTCAGGCCTGACAAGGACATCTCAGGTCCAGGTAATGTGCTCTCAGGCCTACAAGGACATCTCAGGTCTGGTAAGTGGCCTCTCAGGCACTTAGATAAGCCCTCTCAGGTCTGGCTAAGTGGCCTACTCACAGGCCTGACAAAGGCACCTCAGGTCCGGTAACTGCCCTCTCAGGCTGACAAGGACATCTTCAGGTCCGGTAAGTGACCTCTCAGGTGACAAGGGACATCTCAGGTCTGGTAGTGCCCTTTAGGCCTGGACAAGGGACATCTCAGGCTCACAGTAAGTGCCCTCTCAGCTGACAAGGACATCTCAGGTCCGGTAAGTGCCCTCTCAGGCCTGACAAGGGACATCTCAGGTCTGGTAAGTGGCCTCTCAGGCCTGACAAGGGACATCTCAGGTCTGGTAAGTGGCCTCTCACACAGGTGATGATTGATGAAGGGTGTGCGTCCGTACCACCGCCATTTTTTGTTTAATCCGCACTTATCGGCACAGCGACACAGCACAGCGTCAGGCCAGGTTGCACTTGGGTAGGTTCGTATCCCACACAAGCAAATGCTTTCAATCGTCGATGTGAATTTTCATGCGTGATTATCTAAAATATTATGTAAATAAGAACACAGGTTTATGCTTCCATGACAACTTATGTGAAGTTAACAACTGCCTCCTCGCTTCTGACGATCAAGGTCGCTGCTTATTAGCACGACATTCTGCTGCAGCAGCACTCGAAAATACCCTAGCATATATCTACTGTTTTACAGTGTTATGGGCTGTCATTTTTAAACAACTAATAAATACTCGTACATATATCGGAGTTAGTTACTATATATGCAAACTAGCAGGCATTGTGTTATTTGGCGTTGTGAAGCCTTGTGACACAGTGTGATGCTTTGCGATGCGTGACGCAGTGTGCTGTGTTGTGCGGGTTAAAGGGACTGTCCCACCTTAACATAATATTTGAGTTGAGATAGCCATTTTGCGTGCTTGGCATTGATTATGTATGGTATAAATTATAAAAACAACCACTGAGGCTACAATCAACAGAGGAAACTATCTGTTTGATTTTTGCAATCTCGTCAACATCGCCACGCCCCCAAATGTATGCTTGAATGGTGGCGTGAGCCGATTCGTAGCTCTCTTTGCTAAATGTGATTACAGTCTACTGTTTTACCTTTGCCATACATTAGCCAATTACACTGTCCTACCATTATATGAAACCAGCTGTGAACGTTTTTTTATCCCAAAAAAGTCATTAATATGACGTCATCAGCTCCAAATATTTTTAAAACTGATTTTTTATGAATGCGCAACTCGTTCGATGAGAAACAAAACCAAATGCATTAATGTGTATCAGCAGCAACACTTCATATTTTGCACCACAAACGACGTACATTTGACACATTTTTTCAGGTGGGACAGTCCCTTTAATGTAGCTTAACTCTGCTGACCTGACAGGCCGTGCTGTGTCTGTGTGGTGCCGTGTGGTGCCATGTACGGTGCAGTGTGGTGCCGTGTGGTGCCGTGTGGTGCCGTGTGACGGTGTGGTGCCTTGTGGTGCCTTGTGGCTGCACTGTATGCTCAGTATTATCACAGTGCCGTATATCACTCCATGACTCCATGCACGCATGACTTTCACGACGTCGTGACAACGTTTTCACGACGTAATTACGTTGTATGAACGTTGCCATGACGTTGTCAACGTTGCCACGACGTTGTGACAACGTTATGTGCTACTAGGGCTGTGAGACACTGCACCGTGTGAGCTCCGCTCCCATGGCTGTCGTTTTCTATAGGCCTGGTAGGGCTAAATCCCTACCAATAATATACATTTTTACGAAGGATTTTACTTACCGGGAGATTGGGGCGTTTGGGACGTTTGGGGCATTTGGGTCGATAAGGGCGATTGGGGCGTTTGGCTTAAATGGGGGTTTGGAGCCAGTGTTAGAGCTATGAGCTATGTACACGGTGCTAGTTGGTCCAAAATGTTATTAATTCTAAAATGCCAAAATGTATCAAACTCGGTCCCAAACCCCTCCCCCCATTTAAACCAAACGCCCTAAGCGCCCCAATCACCCCAATCACCTCAATCGCCCCAATCGCTTCAATCTCCCGGTGAATAAAATCCTTCGTGAAAACGGNGTACACATGTAGTGTCAAATGAAAGAAACATGCACACCAACTTTTAGGTCCCGGTGACCTCTAAGGTCAGATTTAGAGGTCATCAAAGTTTACGACTTTTTGCGTACTTGGTGTCAATCAAACGCTTATATATATATATATATATATATATATCTTCTGTGTTAATGGAGTTAGCGGAATCAAACTTTTATCGAATATTCTACAGTTTTTCACCATTCCGAAAACGTCGAAAAAAGTTACGTAACGTAAATATGACCTTTGACCTTATAATGTCAAAGTAATAAAATGCATTTATTTTAATGTTTGCCTCCTCGTAAAAAGGCCAAACTTGGTACAAGGAATGACCTGACATCCATCTAAGAGTGTGCGAAAAAAGGGGCGGAGAACTTTTCAACTTTTTGAGATACCGCCCTTTGAAGTATGGAAGGAAGCGAAATAGACAAATGCCCCGAGGCTATTTCCATGTTGCTTGCGATAATGAGGGTTTTGCTGGTCCGAAGATAAGGTCACGTGACATGACATGGTGACCTGAGCTGAGATGATCCGAAGTAAAAACCTTCACATAATGTTGGTAATTAATGCCCCAACAGCTGTGACAGATTTTGCGGCGCTGTGCGCCAAAGTATTTTCGCTATCCTCGAAAAACCTTAATGGGCGTCTAAACGTCCCGCACTCCCCGGCACCATGCTTCTGTGTAAGATACACAAAAGTATATTTGAGTGACACAACGCAATTTCCTCGAAACACAAAGTCATAGTGGGAAAGAAGATAAGATAATCGGCATTCGGCATGGGCAACAGTTATTTCTGAAAAATACATATGAGCATTATGAAAATATCTCCCATGTCCCAACCATTTGCGTCGCCAGGGGTCGGCGCCTCAAGATCGCTTCGAACCCCAAGATTAGCAGGATTTCAATATAACCCTATGGGAGTGGGTGACAACTACCTGGTTGCCACCCCTCCCCCACTCACTCAAAATTTTGTGTCGACGTTCCTGGTCCAACAACCACCAATCTCCCCTGCTCTGCCGTTAATGAGCAGTTGTTCAAAGGATATTGAAGTTTATGATATTTCGAAAATAATTTAAAGATATTCATTTTCGCTGGGAGTTGCTAAAAATTAGGAATGTCATGGAATTTATCATTTAGAAAAGATAAGCAGCTAAGTATATTGTATTCTATTTTAATACATATCAAGCGACAAATGACATGGAATTAATGACATCAAGGCGGGCAAAATGTCTTGACGGGGGGGGGGGCAAAACGGATCACTGGGGGGGATGCACTGTGTAGTGTGTATTTGCCCCCCAGTAAACATGTTGAAATAGGCTTTGCCCACTCTTCTCTTGGCTACGTGCATGAATCAAAGTGTTATCATCACCGAACGCACAAAATGTTTGCCGCAGACATCATTTAAACATATATGCTGACAATCACTATCTCCATTTCCAAAAGCTCCCGACAGGCCTCGAAGAGGGTCCCCTGCAGGGAGCGGCCACCCCCACCACCCCCTGGCTACGTGCCTGAATCAAAGTGCTATCATTACCGAATGCACCAAATGTTTGCCGCAGACATCATTTACAGATATGCTGACAATCACTATCTCCATCCTGCACCTTTCCAGCTCTATATTCCGCGACGATCCCACGGTTCCAACCGCGCAGACTGCTCATCTGCGGTGCGGGATCATTTTCCCAACCCAGCACACTCCGTCGACTAGTGCCTTTATCTTGCGATGGCGGAGCTGACTGAGTGTGGTTGGGCCGCGCTGACATGCCAGCTGTACAGTCTGCTTCGGTCGGGCGGACGGCTGACATGCCAGCTATACAGTCTGCTTCAGTCGGGCCGCGCTGACATGCCAGCTGTACAGTCTGCTTCAGTCGGGCGGACGGCTGACATGCCAGCTATACAGTCTGCTTCAGTCGGGCCGCGCTGACATGCCAGCTGTCAGGGCCTCGGATAACATGTTAACTGGGGGGGGGGGAATTGCCCCCCCAGTGGAGGGAGTTGCCCCCAGTGGAAACCGATTTGCCCTCTCAGTGAAACTGACATTAATTCGTCGCGAGCGCGTCCCACTAGAATAACTATAGAATATGATGGCATCATAGCTTTACAAAAAAAATATTCCAGTCACCCGACGCTTTTGTATTCTATACCCGACCTTATCTTAAAGGAATTTCAACCGCAAAAACACTGTTTTGCAGTTATAGATTCGTTATTGTTTCTGGCCTTAGATGATAGATCAGGCATCTGACGGATACATCTACCATGGTTTCAGCCACGGTGATCCGTGGAAGATCAAGCTTCTAAAAAATATTTTGTTCTAGGACCATACCCTACCCAAAACGCCCAAACCCACCTGCATCACATCACACGACGAAATCGGGGGAATATCGGCGAAGTTTCTCTCCTTCGTAAAGTTTTGATTGAGCGATGTGGCAAATTCGACATGAACTTAGACGAGCTATGTAATGACATTGGTTGATTCTCCTAATCCCCATTGGCGTCATTTTTTTTCGACAGATGCCTCCCCTGGCTCTACTACATAAGCTATCGCCGAGCACCGGCAGGCAGGGGCGGATCCAGCCCCTCGGTTTGGGGCCAACTTTTCCGGCAAAAAGTTACCCCCCCATTTTTTTTCTTCACGGATTTGGGCTTTTCACCTTATTTGGCATTAGAGATTACAAAATTCGATTTTTTCCGAAAAAAAATAAAAAAATAAGAAAAAAACACCTTTTCGTTTTTTTGGGTAAAAAATCGTGGAAAAATCACTTAAAAACACTCAGAACACCATTTCGATAGCATATACACACGTAGGTAATTAATAATAACGTTTATCTCATACCAAATCGAAGGGGCGTCACCGATAATTATTGAGGGGGTCGGCTGAAATGACGAGAAAACGTAAAAAAAAAAAAAAAAATATCCTTTTGTTCCTTGCGGCATTGCCTTTGCAGACATTTTTGAATGTATATTTTCAATGTTTATAAATACGCATTTGGTTTGATGTGTGGTAATTTAGGTGTTTTAGGGGGCCGATGGTCGCGTCATATCGTTCGCTGTCGCCTTTTCTCGGAACTCGGCAGGCCATGCTTTACTGTAGCAGCTGAAAATATAACCCTCGCCTCAGAGGGGCCTGACAGCTCCTGATGTTTTTCTGAAATCAACTTTTTACTCAATGCGGCCGCAATTTGCTTGAATTTCACTAGCTAGTTGCACATACCAATTATAGTATGCTGGCAAAATTTCACGGAAATTGGTTCAGTCATTTCGAAGAAAATGACGTTTTAGTGACGATTAAAGTTGGTGGAGAGACGGTAACTATATTGTAAAAATCGTAGAAAATAGAGTTTTGCAGCAAATTTGAACAGTAAGTGACAAAGATCGAAAATGCAATTTTAATTAGGAAAGGCCAACTCGGATTTCCGAAATTTCAGGGTTTCTTACCATCTAAAACAGAAGAAATAGGGGAAATCACTAAGAAATTTAAAATGTCAAAAGATTCTGAAAAAACGTGGAACTTAAATAATAAATCAGTGAGAGAACTTAATATGGGAAATGCCCAAATCATATTTCAAGCAATGACTTTTGCAATATCTATTGGTGATTATTACCAGACTTGTGGCTCCTAAGTGTAAGAAACTCAATGACGCGTCATTTTAATCACTTTTTGGAACTTATTTTTGACCAGATACCAACAAAAATACATTTTCTGTATTTCTGAGACAAAGCTGGTATTTAGGAGCCAAGCCTTTTTTATTACATTTATCAATTTTTCAATTATGAGGTTTTCTTGACGGAGAAAAAACGCTAATTCTTCGACGTGATTGGGTCGAGGTCAATTACACTTGACCTGGAAGTTTACCCAATGACCTGAAACCTAAAAAATTGCATACCTGTTAGATTCCTCAATGACAAGGCACATGCTGGGTTCTACTCGCGTTGCTCTATGGTGCTTGGGTTTCGAAGTATTAACAGGGAATTCAGTACGCCCCCGCCCCGCACGGCCGAAGTGGAAAACGGTAAGGGAGGGTTAGATATTGTATGCAAGTGGGCCCTGGGGCCCAGGAAGTTACCGTCCAGGAGAGCCTCTGCCATAGCACTTAATTAAATTAATTTTTCCATTTTCCTATTTAGTGTAAGCAATATACGAAACATTGTGTGATGCGCGCGAAGCAGACGCGAAATTTTAACCGTTTTGTATATGGTGAATAGCTGGATGTTTACTGCTTCAAAGCTATTTTAAACGATAAATTGTTATCTTTCCTCGGTAACCAGACTCCCATGTTATACAAATAGTACCCAAACAGTCCGTATTAAATAATGTTGGGATTCACTGATATCCTTTGGGGGGGGGGGGGCAAAAAGATATGTTGGCCCCACCCTTTTTTTCGCTTGGAGGGGGGGCATGGCCGGATTGGCCCCCCCTTGGATCCGCCCCTGCCGGCAGGGCCTGGGTTAACAATTGCTTTAAAATGCCTAGATCTTCCGTCAAGAAACGTGCTCACGTTTGACCGATTTAGTTGTATTGGTAAGGCTATGGCGCCAGTGGATCCTTTTGCTAAGTTCCTCTTCGGTCCCAATCGTTTTCACAAACTGACATCACATGTGTGGACTTTTGATGATGGCGTGTTAGATTTTAGTATTTGTATTCAGCTTTACAAATGTATTCTTCTGCTATTTTATTTCTGTTTTACGCTTATGCTTGTCATTATCACACTTGCAATATATCCGTACCTATGCATGTCAAGGAGTACCAAGGGACGTAACTAAGGGGGAGGCACGGGGGCCATCCCTCCACCTGAGCAGACCAATTTAAACTAGATAAAATTGCATTTCTGCTTGGACAACTCGACCCCCCCCCCACACCAGTCAAAAACATTTTACGGAGGAACGAATTTTGCCACTGACGTGACCTGAAAAATCACTTTGGTTACAGTGCCTGCGCTTTACCCTCGCCCTGGTTGGGGGGCATTTTGAACCCCACTAGGTTTTTCCGGAATAGCGGAAAAAACGGCCGGGCGCGCAAGCGCCGCCAAATTTTGTAAGCTGTTTGAAAAAAATACAATTGCCCACACTCAAGGCAAAAATTTGACTTCAGGTCATCCCAGGTCAGGTCACCCAGGTCAACTTCAAGTGACATCCTTCCAAAATGTGTGGTGATCAATGTGCCCAAAGCCACAGTTTTGTCCGAAATATTGCAAACTTGCAGAATTTCATAAGATTCAATAATTTAACCTACAATTGTCGTGCTCGGATCTTTGCCATTCGCGTGACCTAAAGTTAGGTCGAATTATCCTGGACACTCCCCATTATAATGAATCGCGCGCAAAATAAACAAATGCTTCCTATTTCAGAAAATATGCATGAATCAGAACTAATTATTTCAGAATCATGTTATTTTAGCTCATTCTGGATGATCAAGGTACCATTATTGCTCAGTGATCTCTACAAAATCATCTGAGGTCATCTGAAGTCATCAGCAATGTTTTGATAATAGCTCTTGATAGAAAAGAGATCGAGACGAGTGGTTGACACCACTGTGTTGGTCTCGTCTAACCGCGTTGCCCCATATGCAACATGAACTATCTGGGTCACCAATTGACCTTGACCTGAGGCCAAATTTTGAAAGTGACCTTACCTGGTTACCATGTATATGATTCAAAGCACCTTGACGAGACAAACACGATAATGTTAAAATAATTGCTCTATCATTTGCAGATTAAAAAAACACAAAAAAAGAGAGAAAAAAATCTACCGAAAACTGCATTTTTGATCTTCGATGACCTATGAAGCCTAATTTATTGATCTAAGCTCAGTTTTGAGAACACCCAGTACGATTTCATTTTTTATAAGCTTTCGATTGCTTTTTCCGATTGTTCCTAGTTATTATAGTTCATGATATATACAGGGATTATTCAAAACGAAGTCCAAAAACTGTGAAATTTGACCTTTGATGAACTCTAGCGACCTCAATATTGACCTTAGCTATAACATGGTCTCTGTAACTTCGAATGTGCATGGTGAGAGCTTTCGAACGTTTTTTTCCGCGTCTTTCTATCCCTTTTCGTTTTCAAGTTAGAGGGGGGGTCATTTTGACCCCTTCACCATCGCGAAGGTGTCTCGGTGGCTCACCAGGGCGCGGGTTAACCGTATACCGTAGCAGTATTTTTTTCGAATTGCCCCCCCAGTGAGAATTCCTTAGCCGAGGCCCTGCCAGCTGTACAGTCTGCTTCAGTCGGGCGGACGGCTGGTGGCCACAGGCAGACCATCCAGACAGCTGGCGTCCACAGCAGACCGTCCGGACGGCTGGCGGCCACAGCAGACCGTCCGGACAGGCTGGTGGCCACAGCAGACCGTCCGGAACGGCTGGCGGCCACAGCAGACTGTCCCGGACGGCTGGTGGCCACAGCAGACCGTCCCGGACAGCTGGCGGGCCACAGCAGACCGCTCCGGACGCTGGCGGCCACAGCAGACGCGTCCGGACCAAAGCTGGCGGCCACAGCAGAACCGTCCGGGATGGGCTGGTGGCCACAGCAGACCATCAGGGACAGCTGGTGGCCATCAGCAGACCATCCGGACAGCTGGTGGCCATAGCAGACCGGTCCGGACGGCTGGCTGCCACAGCAGACCGTCCCGGACGGCTGGCGGCCATAGCCAGACCATCCGGACAGCTGGTGGCCACAGCAGACCGTTCCGCGACAGCTGGCGGCCACAGCAGACCGTCCGGACGGCTGGCGGCCATAGCAGACCATCCGACAGCTGGCAGGCCACAGCAGACCGTCCGGACAGCTGGCCGGCCACCCAGCAACCGTCCGGACGGCTGGCGGCCAAACATGCAGACCGTCCGCGACAGCTGGTTGGCCAGCAGACCGTCCGGACAGCTGGTGGCCACAGCAGACCGTCTGGACGGCTGGTGGCCACAGCAGACCGTCCGGACGGCTGGTGGCCACAGCAGACCGTCCGGACAGCTGGTGGGCCCCAGCAGACCTTTCCAGGACGGCTGGCGGCCACGAGCAGACCGTCCGGACGCTGGTGGCCACAGCAGACCGTCCGGACGGGCTGGTGGCCACAGCAGGGACCGTCCGGGGACGGCTGGGGCCAGCAGGCAGGAGCCGGGTCCGGACGGCTTGGTGGCCACAGCAGACCGTCCGGACGGCTGGCGGCCACAGCAGACCCGTCCGGACGGCTGGGCCACAAAGCAGACCGTCCGGGACGCTGTGGCCACAGCCAAGACCGTCCGGACGGCTGAGGGCCACAGCAGGACCGTCAGACAGCTGTGGCCACAGCAGACGTCCGGACAGCTGGCGGCCCAGCAGGACGTCCTGGACGGCTGTGGCCACACGCCGACCGTCCGGGCAAGGCTGGGCCACAGCAGGACACCAGATCTTAAATTCCTATACCCACATATAACCCCCATACACAAAAAACATTAACAAGAAAAAAAAAAAAAAAAACAAAAACAAAATAAAAAAACAAAACACAAAAAAAAAAAAAAAAAAAAAGAAAAACAACAACACAAAAACAAAAAAAAAAAAAAAAAAAAAAAAAAAAACAAAAAAACAAACAACACAACAACAAATATCATATATATAAATAACATAATATATTATATAAGGGAAGGCGGCAGAACCACTATGCAGACCGTCTGGAGCGGCTGGTGGCCACAGCCAGACCGGTACCGAGAACAGCTGGTGGCCACAGCAGACCGTCCGGACGGCTGGCGACCACAGCAGGACCCGTCTGGGACGGCTGGTGGCCACAGCATACCGTCCGGACAACTTGGTGGCCCACAGCAGGCCACCGTCCGGACGGCTGATCGCCAACAGCAGACCCGTCCGGGCGGTGGTGCCACGCAGGACCGGTCCGGACGGCTGGGCGGCATAGCAGACCATCCGGACAGCTGGCGCCACAAGCAGACCGCGGACGGCTGGTGGCCACAGAACAGACCGTCCGGACGGCTGGTGGCCACCCAACAGACCATCCGCGACCAGCTGGTGGCCACAGCAGACCGTCCGGACGGCTGGCGGCCACAGCAGACCGTCCGGACGGCTGGTGGCCACAGCAGACCGTCCGGACAGCTGGTGGCCACAGCAGACCGTCCGGACAGCTGGTGGCCACAGCAGAACCGTTCCGGACGGGCTGGTTGGCCACAGCAGACCGTCAAAAGTTATCGGCTTGGCCACAGCAGACTGTCCGGCGGCTGGCGTGGCCACAGCAGACGTCCGCGACAGCTGAGCGGCCACAGCAGACTGTCCGGACGGCTGGCGGCCACAGCAGGACCGTCCGGACAGCTGGCGGCCACAGCAGACCGGTTTCCGCGGACGGTGGGTGCCCCTAGCAGAACCGTCCGGACGGCTGGTGCCACAGCAGACCGTCCGGACAGCTGGTGCCGCCACAGCAGACCGTCTCGGACGAGACTGTCGCCACAGCGAGACCGTCCGGACAGCTGGGCGCCACAGCAGACGCGCCGACACGGACTGGTGGGCCACACTCTCTCTCACAAGCAGACCGTCCCGGACGGCTGGTGGCCACAGCAGGACCGTCCGGACGGGCTGGTGGCCACAGCCAGACGCGTTACCGGACGGCTGGTGGCCACAGCAGGACCGTCCGGACAGCTGGTTGCCACAGCAGTCCGTCCGACAGCTGGTCCCGCCCACAACAGGACCGTGACGGACGGCTGGTGCCACAGCAGACGTACCCGGACGGCTGGTGGCCACGCTAGACGTCCAGACGGCTGCCCGCGCCATAGACACGGACCATCCGGACAGCTGGCGTCCACAGCAGACCGTCCGGGACGTGCTGGTTGGCCACAGCAAGACCATCCGGACAGCTGGAACGGCCACAGCAGACAACGTCCGGGACGGCTGGTGCCACAGCAGACCGTCCGGACGGCTGGTGGCCAAACAACAGAACCATCCGGGACCCGCTGGTGGCCACAGCAGACCGTCCAGGACAGCTGGCGGGCCACAGCAGACCGTTCCGGACGCGCTGGTGGCCAAGCAGACCGTCCGGACGGCTGGTGGCCACAGCAAGACCGTCCGACAGGCCTGGTTGGCCACAGCAGAACGTCCGGACGGCTTGGGTGGCCACCAGCAGACCGTCCGGACGGCTGGTTGGCACAGCAGCCGTCTGGACGGCTGGTGGCCAAACAGCAGACCGTCCGGGACAGCCTGGGCAGGCCAACAGCAGACCGTCCGGACGGCTGGTGGCCACGCAGACCGTCCGGACGGTGGTGGCCACAGCAGACCGTCCGACGCTGGCGCCCACAAGCAGACCGTCCGGACAAGCTGGCGGCCACAGGCAGACCGTCCGGACGGCTAAGGTGGCCACAGCAGACCGATCCGGACGGCTGGTGGCCACAGCAGACCGTCCGACGGGCTGGTGGCACAGCAGACCGTCCGGACGGCTGACGGCCAAGCAGACCGTCCGGACAAGCTGGCAGGCCCACAGCAGACCGTCTGGAACAGCTGGTGGCCAACAGCAGATTGATACTTGGATGGTTGCGTCTGTTTACAGCAGACCCAGGGCAGGATGCTCAGTTTCACCAGCAGGGGCAGGGATGCCTCGCAGCTGTTCACAGCAGAGCAGGGATGCTCAGCTGTTCACAGCAGGGCAGGGATGCTCACTGTTCACAGCTGGGCAGGGATGTTCAGCTGTTCACAGCAGGGCAGGGATGCTCAGCTGTTCACAGCAGGCAGGGATGCTCAGCTGTTTCACAGCAGGCAGGGACTGCTCAGCTGTCACAGCAGACCGTCCGGACAGCTGGCGGCCACAGCAGACCGTCCGGACAGCTGGTGGCCACAGCAGATTGATACTGGATGCTCAGCTGTTCACAGCAGGGCAGGGATGCTCAGCTGTTCACAGCAGGGCAGGGATGCTCAGCTGTTCACAGCTGGGCAGGGATGCTCAGCTTTTCACAGCAGGGCAGGGATGCTCGGCTGTTCACAGCAGGGCAGGGATGCTCAGCTGTTCACAGCAGGGCAGGGATGCTCAGCTGTTCACAGCAGGGCAGGGATGCCATCAGCTGAATTCACCAGCAGGGCAGGGATGAACTGGCTGTTCACAGCGGCAGGGATGCTCAGCTTTCACAAGCAGGCAGGATTTCCGCTCAGTCGTTCAACAGCAGGGCAGGGATGCTTCAGCTTTCACAGCAGGGCAGGGATGCAATCAGCTAGTTCACACCGCAGGGCAGGATGCTCAGCTGTTCACAGCAGGGCGGGATGCTCAGCGTTCCAGCAGGGGCAGGATGCTCGGTCTGTTCACAGCAGGGGCAGGATGCTCAGCTGTTCACAGCAGGGCAGGGATGCTCAGCTGTTCACAGCAGGGCAGGGATGCTCGGTCTGTTCGCTGTGGCTGGCACCGTATGGCGAAGTAGTTCAGGCGCGCTACGGTAACGGTAACGGAGAGCCCTGACATATGGTGGAATCATTGGTAAACGACCCAGACCAGCATTGGCCGGGTCTATGAGCCGGGTTATATTGTCACGAGCCCACGAGAATGGCTATTGTGGGAGATTTAGTATGATTGCGAAGTTTGTGTTTCCCTTTCAGTTGTCAGCGCTAGAGCACTTTGCCAAATATATCATGCGAAACTACACTTCGAGACGAAAAACAAAGCAAAAATCCGCTTTTGGATAAATGTGATTCAGACTGCAGAAATTGACTCGCGAACTTGAGCCAGACCGCTCAATTATACCTCGTTGGACCTGCGTTCCTCTTCTTCCTGACATTTTTGGCTGGAGCACTCTGTTATTAAAAATCCAATCACATACTTCATAAAATTGTGCAGGGAAGTAGCCGCATTCGATCAAGGTGCAGACTCCAGGGACGTGCCAGGGAACGTGCGTTGGGGGGGGGGGGCACGGGGCCCCCTAGCAAAATAAAATTCACACAGATAGAATAAGAATGTGATTTTCTGACGCGACCCACCCTCCCGCCCCCCCCCTCCGATAGCAGCCAATTGGCTGAGGAGCAAAATGAGAATTTTTCCGACGTGGCCCACTTAAAGTCAAATGCATAAAGTCAAATAGGCTAAAAGTCAAACGACAAAAAGTCAAATCGGCTAGAAGTAAAACGCAAAAAGAATAAAGTAAAAAATAGCTGATTCACGGCCAAAGAAGAGGGGGTGGGGTGGGTAGGGGACCCCCTCTTATGGGTCACAGGGGGCCCACCGAGATTCGCTCAGAAACCATTTGCACTAGCTATAACTACTAGTAAAGCATGCATGGCACAGGGGTGTGGTTTTATCAAAATGATTGTGGGTGCTCAAATAGTTGAGGTACCCTATATGGCTTAAAAAAAAAAACGAGCGAGGGGCGGTGAATAATCATTAGTGATTTGGTAGTAAAAATGCCCATTTTCGTGATGTGCACTGTGCATCATCGTCGCTGCAATTGTAATTTTTAGTGAAGGTGACCCAGTCACTGGCAGATCCAGAACGTGGGCTGCAGGCAATTTGGAGTGGTCTAAATTTAAAAAAGTTTCAACAAATTGGAAAAACTGGTAGGATTTGGCTTCATTGTACACTGTACAGGTCACTGCAAAAGTAATGGTAGGTACAGTGTTCCAAAATGTGTTGATTTATATGGGAAATGACGCCAACAGTGAATAATATTTCACAATTCACTCTCCCCATTTCAGGTCGCTTCTGAAATGGGAAGAGTGAAAAATTATTCACTTTTGAGCTATCATTTTCCCACCCAAACCACACATTTTGGGCACTGTACTATGTTACCTACCATTACTTTTGCAGTGACGTGTACCTTTTTGGACGGTTTAAAACAAACGTGCCCTTGTAAGTTAATTATATTTCCTTCTACATTGGAATATGCGTCAAATTTTCACCCTTTTGGGCGATTTGGGGAGGCTAAAGCCCCTGCCGCCCCTGAACTCGCTAGACGGGACCCTCAGTCCTAACAGGGTCCCTGACGCCCCTTGGGGCCCTTTTGGATTGCTTTGTCCTCCCATCCGAAAATACAACCCGCCGCCACTGGCTCGTAACCCCTGGATAGTTACATACCATACCCAACAGGCGCGGATCCAGGGGGCGCTAGAGCGCCCCCTCCTGAGCCGGGTCGCGCGGGCGTGCCCGGAGGATGCAACTTTTTGTATGTGGCGCCTCCCCCCGTGACCGCAATACTGGATCCGCGCCTGACCGCCACCGTGAGATAAAGTTAAAAGTATGATAGTCCCTCAGGTCACGGGGTCACGGGGCGCTTTGTTTCGGCAAAATTTGGTAGGGTAGCACCGAAACCGTTTTTTTACCAGCCCTGGCAATATTGGTATTGTCTTTTAAAGTATATATCATGTAAGTTAGATAGGCACCTACGGTTACTAATTAGGTAATATTGAATACTAGTAAAAGCCCGCTGTCTGCCGACAGCGACCATATATCCTAGGACCTATGGTATAGGTCCTATGATAAAGGTACCTATGATATAGGTCGAAAGTAGATCGGGGTGGGGAGTGGCGTGGGGTAGGGTCAGGTTTTCAGAGAAAGTTTTCAGAGAATCCCATTCTAATCTAGTGTAAATTTACTTTTGGCTCAGGGGGGGGGAGGAGCATGGTCTCCATTTTCCTCTTAGCTAATGTCCTGATAACGATATGAATATTCCAATTTTAATTGGGTATTTGACAGCGACCTATGATACCCAACATTATTTGTTGATGAAAACCGCTTGCAGCTATATCATCTTACCTTGTGAAGGCCCGCTGTCAGCAGAAATCATAATCACATAGGAGAGAGTGCCCATATTGCGCCCCCTTAAGCGAAAACACATCCTGTGCTTAGCATATACGTCGTATGA
>VOPJ01004946.1:0-26463 GCA_014673585.1 Semibalanus balanoides | reverse complement strand
TCGCAACGCAGCGACAGAAAACACATGCAGGTGCCTACAAGCGCCTATTCAAATTGACATGGGTAAATTTCAGCAGTCGATTTTGTCTTCCCACAATGTAGCGCATCGTGCAGTTGTTGCCACCTCCATTCAATGTTTTTGAATGGGCACCCACATCCACTTCGAGCAACTGCGCAAAGACTGTGTTTTAGCCTTAAAAAATAAGAGCTGAAGTCGTGATTCAGCCATGCGCAGCTGGTAAAAATAGATGAGAGGAAGGAGATTGGCTGTTGACATGCCGGAAGGCATGTGAGAAAAAAAACATAATTCCTGGTGAAATCACCGTCGCCAATAACGGAATGTCTCTTCGGACAGATCCGCGATATGACGCGATACAAAAGATAGCTCTTGACTAGCTATCACAAAGCGAAAGACTTATCAGAGCCCAAGCGCGCGGTTCTGTTACGGCACTTTCCTCGGACCTATTTATAAAGAACGGAATGTGTCATCTTAACTGTCCATTCAGCCACTCTCGATCCGCAGTTCCCCGCTGCATGTCAGATAGACCATAATTATAACTGAATATCATCGATCTCGTGAAAATACCGTTCCCCTGCGTTCTGAGTGAGGAGAGTAACGCGAGCGACCGATGACTGTGGTATTTCGAGCCAGCTGGCGACAAACTGATGCTCGTCTCGGCAGTCTGAGAGAGGACCCCTCGTGTGCTGCAGCCTGTGATAAGAGCGGGAGTCCGCAGACAACACGAGAGACAAAACCGCTAATAAGTGTATGGTGGGTAATGAACGGAACGTTCGGTGAAATGTGTGCGAATTGTGCTGAGCAAGTAGACAGAGACTATAGAGCAAAGACTGAGACAGAGACAGAGACAGAGACAGAGACAGATGACAGACGTATGAACAGAAAGACAGAGAACAGAGACAGAGACAGAGACGAGACTGAGACTGAGACTGAGACTGAGAAACAGAGACAGAGACAGAGAAACAAGAACAGAACAGAGACAGAGCAGAGACAGAGAAGACAGAGAACATGAGACAAGACAGAGACAGAGACAGAGACAAGAACAGAGACAGAGACAGAGACAGAGACAGAACAGAGACAGAGACAGAGACAGAGAAGAGACCAGAGACAGAAGACAGAGACAGAGACAGAACAGAGACAGAGACAAGACAGAGACAGAACAGAAGACAGAACCAGAGAGCGAGGAAGAGAGCGAGAGCGAGAAGCGAGAGCGAGAGCGAGAGCGAGAAGCGAGAGCGAGAGCGAGAGCGAGAGCGAGAGCGAGAGCGAGAGCGAGAGCGAGAGCGAGAGCGAGAGAGAGAGAGACGTGTAGAAACAGACGTCGTAAGCTGACCTTCCCAGAAGCGGACACGGACACACGCGTCGAAAGAAGCCCCACAACAGCTGATACACGAAGCATCATAGCCTCCAACCAACTACTAAATGTTCGATTCCCGGTGGTGCCGGTTCCGGGGATAGCCTCCCGGATCAAATCCCTAGGCTCTGAGACGAGGGAACCCCTGGGAGGCCAAACCCCAGGCCCCTCCCCCTCTTCCGGCACCTTTCCCTTGAGAAATGGCGTAAGGCTGACCCGGAAGCAAATTCACGACCATTAGCGCGTGAAGCTTCTAGGATGAGTGTCTGGCTTTTGCCAGCAAAAACAAAAATGAATCGAATGTGTCAAGTAACTAAAGAAAGCACCGGCATAAGCAAACATTCAAACTATATTTGCATATAGCTGGGAAAGAAACCTCTGTACCCATTTCCCGAACAAAAGGCGAAAGTAAAAGCTTTTCAAGTATGTGAAATAGGCTTGTGATCAGAGGTGCAAATTATTATGATTACGTTAACAAAGTGCCTCCCCTTTACGTGTTTGTATCGCCTGACAAACACAATAAATAGCGCACTTAACAAACAGCAAGTAAAACAAACACTTTGTTTGAGGCCGAGTTTCCTGTTCTCAGTTCTCACTACTTGTCACCAATAACATATGATTCATTGCTCGACTGATGCCCATTTTATATTCCGACCGGAAAGCAGAGAGAGAGAGAGCGCTCCCAATCAAAGACTCAGCCTTAACTCATCTGACACACGTCAAACAGGGACGCTTCGGACCCGTTTTGACGTCAGCGATCGAGCAGAACTGGGTTATTTTCCAGGTTCATTTTAGCGCAGCACAGCTATCATGGGACCATGTGTCTTTATATAGAGTGCTGTGACGGCGGAGTCGCCTCTGAGGGCGCCGGCAGACCGACGAAGGAGCCGACAGACTGACGGAGGATCCGACAGACTGACGGAGGATCCGACAGACTGGCGGAGGAGCCGACAGACTGACGGAGGAGCCGACAGACTGGCGGAGGAGCCGACAGACTGGCGGAGGAGCCGACAGACGACGGAAGGACCGACAGACTGGCGGAAGAGCCGACAGACTGGCGGAGGACCGACAGTACTGGCGGAGGAAGCGACAGACGGCGAGGAGCCGACCAGACGCGGAGGACCGAACAGACTGGACCGAGGACCGACACTGACGGAGAGCCGACAGACTGACGGAGGAAGCCGACAAGACTGACGAGGAGTCCGACAGACTGACAAAGAGCCGACAGACTGACGGAGGAGCCGACAGACGACAAAGGACCGAAGACATGGCGGAGGAGCCAGACAGACGACAAAGGAGCGACAGACTGACGGAGGAGCCGACAGACTGACAAAAGGAGCCGACAGACTGAACGGAGAGCCGACAGACTGACAAAGGATGCCGACAAACTGAACGGAAGGAAGCCGACCAGACTGACGGAGAGCCGACAGACTGACGGAGGACCGACAGACCTGACGAGGAGCCGGACAGACTGACGGAGGTGCCGACAGACTGACGGAGGAGCCGACAGACTGGCGAGATCCGACAGACTGGACGGAGAGCCGACAGATGGCGGAGGAGCCCCGACATGACTGACGGAGGAGCCGACAGACTGACCGAGGAGCCGACAGACTGACGAGGAGCCGACAGACTGACGGGACCGACAGACTGGCGAGGAGCCGAAGACGACGAGAGGAGCGACAGACTGACCGGAGAGCCGACAGACTGGCGGAGGAGCCGACAGACTGACGGAGGAGCCGACAGACTGGCGGAGGAGCCGTCAGACTGGCGGAGGAGCCGACAGACTGGCGGAGAATCCGTCACACTAAGCCGAACGGGCGCGCTGAAACGGCCAGTACCTACACTGACAGTCAGTTAACCCACTTAGTTCAGAACATGCTGTTCGGAAGCTGCATTTGTAAAATTAGTTATAGTCGAGGCCCTCGCTGACTATACCGATGTGACCCACGGCCACATATGAAAAAATATATGTGTACAATATTGTTTTTATCAAGCCAGGTTGTGACAACGGAAATCAAACCGGGTCAAGGCCCGAGAGCATATACAATTTCAAGTATTTCCTCGGCGACTTACAAAGTAAAGCCGGCCATGAATACATAGTAATTATGGGTATGTGCCATGTTCTCATTTATAGCAAAATTTAAAAATGATGGAGACAAAACCCAGTCCAACTATAGTGCGCATGATTGAGATATACACAGAGCTTCAACCTGGGTTAACTAACCGAAAGTATGGGACTATGGATACCATTCTACTTTTACCCTACAATATGTTTAATATCTAACAACTTGAGTGTCTGAAGCACCCTTAACATCGTTCACCGATGTCACACATCCTAATGTTTATCTCCAACACCTGCATATATTATTTCATCATTCATTATTTTCTCAAACAAAAACGGATCCGGTTTGATGTCGTATCCCGTGTCACCTGGCTCTTATTACAGCGGAATCTCTCCGTCTGCGTCCCCTGGCGCTAACTTTACAGCTGTCTCCTGTCTCATGTCTCCTGGCGTTAATTACGGCGGTTCTCCTCCGTCCTCTGTCTGTGTGCGGTGACGGGCCGCGCGGCCACACCGGTTCTGAGAACGGACCCTCAGAGACATGCCGGCGGGCCGCGGCCGGGAAATCCCCGCTGACCGTCTGTCTGTCCATCGGGGACATGTGTCTCATGTCAGGCTGGATTGATGGCTGTCTGTCGGCGCCGGACCGGATATGTCGACTGTCGAGAGGACCCCGACCCCACCGGCCACGCCCGAGCCGACTCAGACGGACCCAACAGGCCTCGCTCAATTACAGGAGGCGCGACTCCTCCTCTTCTTGGGATTGGGTTTACGAGGCCTTTCCCAAGGACCTCGCCGGGTCGGACGAGACATCCAACGCGAGTGCCTATTCGGTTGGATATCGAGCCCGCATAGGTCGGTCTCTGCACGGAATTCAGCCATGTTGAAACCAATTATGGGACCACCCGAACCCCATTAGTCGACTGTTATTCTGCCGCACCAGGTTCTCTATATGGCAGGGAGGGAGGAAGACCGCGGATCTATTATTTAGTTCAAAGTGCTGATCTCATCCGGCCAAGTCCCCGGGATGTGCGGCAAGGTACGGCAGAACGCACCAAAACACGCTGGACCGCATCGGGCCAGATCGCACCCAGACTCTCTGGTGTTTATTAGAGCAGAGCAATTTGGATGTGTCCGCACTGCATACCAACAGAGAGCGCTCATATGTTTAGTCCAGGATCAGGCGTCAAATGAAATGTCAAATGTCCAATCAAATGTAAAATATCGAATCCAAATGTCAAAGGTCGAACCAAAATGTTAAATGTCGAATCCAATTGTCAGTGGCTTATAAATGTGAGAGAAGGCTTTGATTGTAGATGAACGCATCATATGAATATTTAATAATAGCCGTTTTCACGATGGATTATTTTGGCGAAATGTTTTAAAACATTTCGCGCAAAATAATCCATCGTGAAAACGGCTAGTATATTGAACTCTAGCAAGACCTGAACTCTGTCTTTCTCTCAAAATGCGTGACTTAACTTATCCATACATAAGCTCACTTGACCTGACCTCATGATGTTAAAACTTAACCAAAATTACTCAAATCATCTTGGGATGAGCAGGAAACAAGCAACGACAAAACCATTATCACGCGTTTCTAGGCTTGACGGGAGCCCTGTATGCAGTATGATCTGCCCACCACTACACCTTAGAACGGGGTGAACGTTTCCGACGGCACGTGCTACCTTGGAACGGGGTCAACGTTTCCGACTGCACGTGACCGCAGCAGTTGCGCACTTCGTAACACGTCCAATAACAGCGCACTTCGAAACACGTCCATGTAACCCCGGGTCGACGTAATGCACACGTCGTCGATGTTGTTTATGATGACGACTGCAGCCCCCGCGTCATGGCTGTATATCATGACGGCTTTCCGGCGGTGGCTGCATCACCACACAGCTGCATCGCAACACAGGGCATCGAGGCAGCAGCCCACGCACGGCTGGACAGCAGCGGGGCCGTGCGACAGACCACGAAGGCCACACACAGGGAGGAACGGGCTCCACAATCCACAGGCCGCACACAGGGAGGAACGGGCTCCACAGTCCACAGGCCACACACAGGGAGGAACGGACTCTACAATCCACAGGCCGCACACAGGGAGGAACGGGCTCCACAATCCACAGGCCACACACAGGGAGGAACGGACTCTACAAATCCACAGGCCCGCACAACAGGGAGGAACGGACTCTAACCAATCACAGGCGCACACAGGAGAACGGACCTCTACAATCCACAGCCACACACAGGGAGGACGGACCTACAATCCACAGGCCGTTACCAGGGAGAACGGACTCCACATCCACAAGGCCACACACAGGGAGGAACCGTGACTCCACAATCTACAGGCCAGCACACAGCCCGGGGGAGGAAAGGTGAGGAACGAAAAAAACCCTCACACAATCTACAGGCCACAACACAGGGAGGGAACGACTCACAATCTAGCAGGCCACACCACAGGGAGGAACGGCCATCCACAATCCCACAGGCCAGCACACAAGAGGGAGGAACAAGGACTCACTACAATCCACAAAGCCGCACACAGGAGGAACGGGCTCACAATCCACAGGGCCCACACAGGAGGAAACGACTCTAAACAATCCACAAGAGGCCGTACACAGGAGAACGACTCCACATCCACAGGACCACACACAGCTACCGAGAAACGGACTCCACAATCCACAGGCCACACACAGGAGAACGGAACCTACAACAACAGGCCACCACAGGGAGGAACGGGCTCCACAGTCCATCAGCCACACACAGGGAGGACGGACTCTACAATCACAGGCCACACACAGGGAGAACGGGCTCAACAGTCCACAGGCACGCCACAGGAGAACGGGATCCCAATCCACAGCCAACACACATACCACTAACCTATTCCCTATCAGAGGGGAACGGGCTCCACAACCACAGGCCGCAACACAGGGAGGAACGGACATCTACAATCCACAAGCCACACACAGGAGGAAACGGACTTTATAATCCACAGGCCACCACAGGGAAGTAAACGACTCTACAACCACAGGCCACACACAGGGGAGGAACGGGCTCCACAGTCCCAGGCACAACAGGTGAAGAAGGACCTACAATCCACGGCCACACACAGGAGGAACGAGGGCTCCACAGTCCATCAGGCCACACACAGGGAGGAAGGACTCTACAATCCAACACAATACGACTGCGCGAGTGATCCACTACTATGGAGGACAGCGGAATTATAATCCCCAGAGCGTCTTCTATCTACATCAGTGAGATAGAAAGACTACTCACAAAATGTCCACTAGGCGCAAGCACACACAAGTTGACAGTGTGAGAAACAAGCGAGTCTGACCTCCCCAGTCCCAACCTAGGACCCACATCATCACGAGGCAGGATATCGAGACATCCATCGAGAGAGCGAGAGCCAAACACAACAGTACGCGCACACTGGGATACATTCAATGAAATCCATACAGCCGCACATCGAAGGCATGAGAAAATACAACGTAGACTCATAACAACTCACAGCGACGAGTAGAATATGACCTTTATCCAGGTAGACAGGGCTTGCGTCATACAATCCTCGCCACACCACAAGGGTAGAAGTAGAACAAGCATTCCACATACTACATACAGGTCTCACTCCACACAGTAGGATGAAACGGAGCTCGCTACAACCCATCACTACACACACAGGAAGAACGGGACCTTTATAAGCCACAGGTCCACTAATCAAACAGGAGGAACGGAACTTTGCGAGACAGTCCACCATGCCGTAGCACACAGCCGAGGAGAACGGCATACCACAATCCACCAGGCCACGACAACAAGTATGAAAGTAAAAATATCACAGAGACTTGATAATAGCACTCCAGCGAGAACTCATCTATCAGCTTAGACTGGTAGGAAATGGGGCTCTCACACTATGCAATCATCCACACTGCAGAGCCTGTAAATATCCTCCGGTACAACACATTGACTGGAGCGTAGAAAGGGGGGAGGAAACGGGCTCCACAATCCATCGGTCACGACCACAAACATCTTGTTGAAGATACAGGTACTGTGGCGTACAAAGTAACCTGGGCTTGAGAATGACGCGATGTCCAAAACTCTTTAAATATGTGTGGGTAACTAATGCCCCAACAGCCGTGCAAATTGTTGCGGGCGCTGCGCGCGGACAAAGTATGTTTGTGCTGTCTCTCCGAAAGAAATATTAAAAGCCAGAGATCCGCCTGCACACAAGGCCACACACCAGTGGACAACGGGACTCCACAATCGGCACAGGCCCCGGCCCAAACACAGGGAGCGGGCGTTTTATGAGTCGAGAGATACAACACTTACTAGCAACCTCCAGCTCTTAGCGCACACACAGGGGAGGAGCTCGAAACTCGACAATCTCTCAGGTCCTACACATCAGCGAGAGGAAACGGGACTACCACAACACAACTAGCTCTCATTCTAAAGGAAGGACACGTCACAAACCCACAGGCCGCAAACAACGAGGTGTAATACAGGCTCACACTGTTCTCCTTTTATGTGGGGCTGCATAAGTTTTCGTAATTGATCACGCGTATCTACACCGTAAGATGACCGTGACACCATATGAAAAAGGTTGAGACGTGTTGTACGGACGAAAATAAGCCTATTAACTATAACACGTTTTTTATTAGCACTATTTCAGCATTTAGTTCGTCGAAAATTTGCCGCCAAAAAGCGTGTGTGCAATGTGCATGAATAGAATATGCGAGAGCCAGGCGCATATGTATATAGCGCGAGCTCCCGCTCATGAGAGTGGGAGGAGGTATTATTTTAATAATAAGTACGTGTACTTTCTCTATAGATACTTTCATCTCAACTTTACTAGATCGTGTAATAGAGAGGAAATCAACCACTTCACGACTCGAAATAATACCGAACGCTATCTCTACACTCTCACAATACTATTGTCACATAGTGACATACGTCTAAACACTTATAGTCTCTATAAAGCGACACACAGCTTTATCACGTTCATTTTCCAGACGCGACACACTAGATGAAAAAAAATAGGCCTCACCTCGCGTGAACGGATATAACACGCGATGAGAATAGAACGCCGAGGTCTATATAAAAGCATCTATAATTACTTAATATTAAACGGCTACACGAGGCAAAATATTATGCGCGATCATATAGCAGTAGAAGGCTCCATGTATACAGGAGAAGGCGTGCGTAATCTTGCCCCGCTTAACTCTCCATTTAAGGGAAGTTTTCACCGAAAGCGAGAACGCCGGTAATCCTATAAAAAGCGTTAAGGGTAAGTTCACAAGTAATAAAAACATAGAGAATACTAAACTGCTCGCCCACCCAAATCAATAGCACCGATGGAATTTTCCTACTTAGGTTACCGCTAGAGGTGCACATCAATGAAGCCCTACGAACTGGAAATCATTGTATAAGCGTAGAAAAAATATTCCAAGCACCTTCCATCAGCTATGAAAACACAATTTAGATATACGTATTTGGATGTCAGTTGCTAGTGTTAGAGCCCTTAAAGTGGCGAGAAGCCACAGCCAAGAAGTGTTCCCGGAGCATCTTCACAGTATCATACGCGGCAAAAGCATAGCAACACCTCGATGTATTCTGCAATAAGTTTAACGAGCTTGAGCAATACATTGAGCAATACATAAAAGTATCTGCAGATAGATCGGTGTTGTCACCAACTTGACCGCTGTTGCTGATTATTTTGAAGTACGCGAAAGGGTGGCTTACTAGTTAGTGGTCCGTTGAGGGCAGCAGCAATGGACCAGACAGACGACACCCCCCCTCCCCTCCCCCTCTTAAGTGTAGTGAGCATCCCAAGTCATTAATAAACCAAGTGAGCCAGAGAACTACACGACTTTCGAAACGCCTCCCGAAAGGCCAAACGTCCAAGTCGGACGTACCAGGGGGACGGTCGAGGATTCGACCGTCCAGGAGTCGACCAGGACAGGGGACACAAGGGGACGGTCGAGGATTCGACCGTCCAGGAGTCGACCAGGACAGGGGACACAAGGGGACGGTCGAGAGAGATGAATAGATTATATAATATATACAGAGAGAGAGTATTCCCTCCCGTTTCAATGCAACATGCTCAGACCACGCTGTCTGACGAGTGACGACACTGTTGGAGACAAGCATTTGTTGATAGTCTGTGGATTCCGGGGATGTTGCAGAGAAGGGAATAATGGATGAAAATAACGCATCAGCCGGCACTTGTTGTTTCGAACAACATTTAACAATAAGCGATGCTTTAGATACTGGACAATCTACACAAAGTACATATCCGCGATACATGATCATCAAGCCTATCACTAGCGTATCTCCTATTTATACTATCCTATCTTACCTACCCTATCTGCTGCAACTTACGGACACAAACTGGGCATAGACACATGTGTGCAGGGGTGCCTCATGATAAAGTTTGTTCTCCTCATGTCATATGTGTAGAAGTGTGAAATCCGAGTAATTTGTCACGTTTAATACTAACGTTGATGTCATTAACAGTGTATCTTTACACGATTATCTCAGACGTGTGCAAGATGTTGTAATGTTATGTAGGGGCGCTGGGTGCGAGCCAGCTGCGAGAGACTATCACTTATCAGAGACATAGCCGGGTTGGAGCCGGCTACGACTAGCCTCACCTACCCACTGCCCGGAGGCATTCTCTCGAGCCAGCTGCGAGATACTGTCTGAGACCTGGCCGGGTTCGAGCTGGCTACGACTGGCCTCACCAACCCACTGCCGCTCCACTCTCTTGGTCAGTGGAATGTTGATTGACATCGCATAGCATTGTTCTATTTCTTATCACTTATCGTGTTTAGACATAACCGCAGCTAAGTAACGCAAAACATTGATCGTTTGTTAAAGTTACCTTTGTGTGCATATATAGCCTACAGCTGCATCAACGGTAGTATGGGCGCCACATACATCATATCTTACCTATCCTATCTTACCTACCTATCTTACCTATCTGCCTGCATCAACAGGAGTGACATATGCATTTTGTTTTGTCCGCAGAAACCACTTCGCTGCCCTGTTTGTTTGCTGCCTGCATTGTGACTTGATGTTTGACAGTTATCACAATACCATTATGTGTCTCCTTTTCTATATTTTATCGTATTTTTCATCCTCTATTTGAGCGTGCACAGATAGAGGTCGCGAGGCGCGTCACGGAGAGATAGGGCAGATACGAAGGTGATAACACTATCTATCCCAGGGGCGTAGCTTCTCCATAGAAGTTGGGGCATGAACTGGGGAAAATCGCTTTATGTACTATTGAAATCCACAAAAATACATATTTCTTCCCGGATTTGACCCACTTTCTCGTCCAAGCTGCGGGGGTGCTGAAGCCCCCTAGACTGAATAGGAAACCACACCCCTGATTTACCCTGTCGATCCATCAGAAGCCTGTCGGCGTTCGTCCACGGAGAGCCCAGTTCCGCCCGGCAACAGTCACCCATCACCACCTTCCGACGCTGCAGTTCAGTTCCCGGCAGAGGCCGCTCAAACAAACCATCTGCCACCGCCGCGCCGGCGCCGAACCGAGCCGAACGCGGCCTTCACCGCCGCGGTGTCCGTCGGTATGTATCATGAGGCAACCCCCACCGACGATCTGGGTCGAGACGGTCTCTTCCGGCGCGACACACCGGCCGTCGGAGTGACGACGCGGCAGAGGATATCCCTCTGTTCCTCTCCCCAGAGAGGCATTCGAGAGTCTGAGGCAAGATACACCCCTTCCTCCACCGTGCTCGTGCCGTTCTGGCCAGGCGAGGAGACGGCTGGCCAGCAGTGGGAGAGGCACGTGACAGACCAGCGGGGAGACAGACACGGCTCAACAGCTCCCCTGACACGCGGCAGGAGCTGCTGGGAAGCTCCCCTGACACGCGGCAGGAGCTGCTGGGAAGCTCCCCTGACACGCGGCAGGAGCTGTTGGGAAGCTCCCCTGACACGCGGCAGGAGCTGCTGGGAAGCTCCCCTGACACGCGGCATGAGCTGCTGGGAAGCTCCCCTGACACGCGGCAGGAGCTGATGGGAAGCTCCCCTGACACGCGGCAGGAGCTGCTGGGAAGCTGCCCTGACACGCGGCAGGCGCTGCTGGGAAGCTCCCCTGATACGCGGCAGAAGCTGCTCGGAAGCTACCCTGACACGCGGCAGGAGCTGCTGGGAAGCTGCCCTGACACGCGACAGGAGCTGCTGGGAAGCTGCCCTGACACGCGACAGGAGCTGCTGGGAAGCTCCCCTGACACGCGGCAGGAGCTGCTGGGAAGCTGCCCTGACACGCGACAGGAGCTGCTGGGAAGCTGCCCTGACTCGCGGCAGGTGCTGCTGGGAAGCTGCCCTGACACGCGGCAGGAGCTGCTGGGAAGCTGCCCTGACACGCAGCAGGAGCTGCTGGGAAGCTGCCCTGACACGCGGCAGTAGCTGAGGCCAGCTGACTGCCGAGTCGAGTCGCCACAGCCACTGCATGTCCTCCATCGAAACCCACTCCAATCTGTGTCACTATTGCTGTCGGTCCACTGATAGCCATGGAGTGACCATTAAATCCTCAGCCGGCTGGGCAATATCGCCAGACTGATGGCCACTGGAGCCTCTGCAGAGGCAGCGCTCCCAGACACCGTCGGAGCCACTGGCAGCCGGCGCAGAATGAACCCAAATTATGGAACTGCGCGGCAGACACCGGCAGGGGGCAGGGGGCAGGGGGCAGGGGGGTCAATGACCGCCCGCCGAGTTCAGATGGGTCCGGACGGTTAAGGTAACCGACTGGGCCGGACCAGCACCACAGGTCACCACAGGTCACCACGTGTCACCACAGGTCACCACAGTGTCACCACAGGTCACCGAGTGTCACCACAGGTCACCGTGTGTCACCACAGGTCACCGAGTGTCACCACAGGTCACCGAGTGTCACCACAGGTCACCGAGTGTCACCACAGATCACCACAGGTCACCGAGTGTCACCACAGGTCACCACAGGTCACTACATGTTCACTGTCAGTAAACGGCCAGCCCTCTACTCGGCTATTCTCCGCCTTGTCCATCGTGTAACGGAAACCAAAGAAGAGCACATCCGGCGCGTTGACTCGACAGTTGACAGTGGCCAGGCCGCGCATTAGTGTCAGCACTAGCAAACATCGACCCGCTGCGCAATAGAAGGCAAATGTTGTACGGCCCACGGAATGCCGCGCAACGCAACACAACACAAAATATGGCCAATCGTCCCCAATCACCGGTAACCGGACATAAATGGCCAGACAGCTGCGTGCTCAGAACATCCGCCCGGCTATTCGGAGGCGCCTCTACCCAGTTGGCATTCAATTTGCGCAGTTAGCTGAGTTACACGCATCAGAGTGATACGTGTCCTAGTTATACGCGTCGCAGTTTTACGCATTTAAACGGCGCTCCCAGGCGTCTTCGCACACGTCGGTCTTAATTAATGTCATGCTGCCAGCCCGCGTCGGCTGGCTGAGCGGCCGAGCGGCGGCAGAGCACCGCGCAGCTCTCCTGAACTGCTCTGTGCAGAACACTGTGCAGAACACGGAACACTGCAGAACACGGAACACTGCAGAACACAGGACACTGTACAGAACACAGAACACTGTGCAGAACACTGTGCAGAACACGGAACACTGAGCCGAACTCTGTACACTGGAGCTGTCCTGTACCGCAGGACAGGACTGCGTGGCAGAGTTTATGAGCATCCGCCGCCGCTCTGACCGCCGACGGCGCCGGAAATTCGGCTGCTCCGGCTGCCGCATGTTGGCCTTCCGAGAGGAGCGAGCCGTCGCGCGCCTGTCGGCACTGCACTCTATAGCGGCTGTCGGACACAGCAGCGCCGCGCCGGCAAAGTGGTAAAGTGTGCGGCGTGCGACTCAGACTCCAGGACTGGTACTCAAGACCAGTACCAATCATTGGGACATCATTGGTAAACTTTACTGTGCGTCTGAGCCCTAGCAAGCAGCGATACAATTTTGCAAGAAATATACTTCAAAGAAACTTAAACTGAACATTCAGATTCAAACGACACACGACGAAATCAATTATCCAAACAGCTGGTCCTCAGCGGCCATTTCGTCCTTCACCCTGGCGACGTCTCTCAATCGATGTCACCACACGGTCGGAACGACGTGAGTCCCCACGGCGCCGGCGGCCCATTCAAACCCTATCAGCGGCAGCGCTACCGCCATTTCCTCTCAGCATTCAGACAGATATCCTCAGCTCAGAGCAGTGGCGGATCCAGAAAATCTTCAAGGAGGGGGCCATCAATTGCAGTGGTGCCTACCTATACCCAAATCTGACAACTCGACGGATTTGGTCCACTATATTTTTGAGGAGTGCCCCTATTTCAGCATTTTGTTTTATTTATTTTTGCAAAATGTTAAGGAACCCTCAGGTCAGCAGAGTGCCCCCCCTGCCGGCCAGAGTGCCCCCTGAGGCGGCTAGAGTGCCTCTGAGGCGGCTAGAGTGCCCCTCAGGCGACAATAGTGCCCCTCAGGCGGTTAGAGTGCCCCCTCAGGCGACAAACAGTGCCCCTGAGGCGGACTAGAGTGCCCTCTGAGGCGACAAGAGTGCCCCCTCAGGCGACAAGAGTGCCCCCTCAGGACGGCCAGAGTGCCCCCTCAGGCGGCCAGAGTGCCCCTCTCAGGCGGCCAGAGTGGCCCCTCAAGCTCAGAGGCCCAGGGGGGGCATGGCCCATGCCCCCACCGCCTCTGGATCCGCCACTGGCTCAGGAGCCACAGAGCCAGCGCTGGGGCAGAGGGCAGACGACCACTGCCGCTGCCGCCACGATTCTCCGCTCTCGGCGACAATCGATGCCACTTCTTTCCGTTTCCGGCGACTGTCAATTGCTAATGATGGGTGCGACTATCGATTTCGGTTGCATCGGCGGTCGAACGTTGCCGGCAGCAGGCGTTATCAATGTCGTGTTTTCGGGCCAATCGCGGCCTCCCAGCTGGCGACGAGCGTCGTTAGCGGGCACGAGGTCTCGAGCGGAACGAAGCGGAATAGGGATACCCGCTGGTGCACGCCACCACCGCCACCACCGCCGGCGCCGCCGCGGTGTGCGTTGGATATCGACATAGGGATCAATGAAAGAATCTGTCGTCAATTGTACCACAATCCCAGGTTACGCGAGCACAGGACATTTCGTTTACCAATGTCAGCGCCTGTCGTCAACGTGACCGTGAACTGACCAGCTGCCGCACTGAACAACCATCGGAACGATACAAACGTTGCCGTCGTGACTCTAACAAAGAGTTGCCGTGACCTTGAACTCGTGACCTTGAACTCGGCAATCGGCCTCGGGGTGCTCACCTTGACGTCGGTGCCGTCCGTGGGCATGAAGTTCTCGTAGATGTAGCTACCGGTGCGGCGCAACCGGGACTCGGGAGAGTAAACACTCGACCGGCTGCCGATCTGTGAAACACAGGGGGGAGGGGGCACAGTCAGACATACTGGGCAGCCACACACAGACGGGGGGGGCACGTCAGACATACTGGGCAGCCACACACAGGGGGGGGAGGGCACAGTCAGACTTATTGGGCAGTCACACAGCCAAACACACACACACACACACACAACGGCACACTGCCCCAGAATAACAAAACAACGTATTACATAACAGCTCGACCTCATGGACTGATCGACCGGAGATATATTTCACACGTATGTTAATTCGATCAGATAACCCAGATTCCCACATACGAAAGTTTCCATTCCATCCAAGTACCACAAAAACCATAACATCCTCAGATTGCGTGTAAAAAGCCAGGTTTGGTGTCTCCGCTATCATCGTCCACATACAAAACATGGCGGCGCTGACGCCCCAGCGGAGCTAATGACATCTGATAAGCACGGCCCGGACACACCGGACGTGCCGTATCATTCCAGCCTTCCATTTAACACCCACCGCAGCGGCACTTAAGCCACTTGGCAACCGGTCGACGGGCCTGGCAATCGGCCGAGAGGCCTGGCAACACTGGGCCGTGACGACAGCCGCCTGGCAACCGGCCGAGAGGCCTGGCAACTCCTGGAAGTGTGATGGCAGCCGCCGCGGTCCCACGCATCCGCCCCCGATCGTGGGCGGATTCCAGAGAGGCCAGCACTAGACAGCGGTAGGGCACCCCGAGAGGCTGTCTGGACGACAAAGGTAGTCATATCTCCCCATAGCAACACTTCAGCCTCTCCACCCCACGGCACCCCTCAGGGTAACCGACTGTCCTCTGCACCCCTCAGGGTAACCCGACTGACCTCAGCACCCCACCTCTCCACGCCCATAGCACTCCTGCCCGGGTGCCCTATGAACCTCTTCCCTCCGCTCAGCACCCGTTCTCGGGGTAACCTATCGACTGACCTTCCTGAAGAGCCGCTGGCTGCCGCCGCCGGCCGATGACGGGTAGTAGATGTAGATGTTGTGGTCCTCAGCCGAGACGGGCTTCTCCACGAACGGCTTGTTGAACGTGATGCCGTTCACCTCCACGACGTCGTCGCTCTCCATGAAGTCGCGCTCCTCTGCGGGCGGCACGGGAGGTCGAACAGGGTCAGGTATCTCAGGTCACCATCAGTACCACATGACACAGGGCGGTCAGTATAGTGTCAGGGTCACAAAGAGACAGTGACAGGGTTCCTCGCGGCCCGCGCCGGAGGCAGGGTGTAAAGGCACGACAGTGACGGTGGAAAGTATTTGTCAGTTCCCCGGCTGGTATATGAAATCAGCTACTGCCCCTGGCTACACACAAAATAACTCAGCCCGCCGGCCAAATCATATCTGGAGTGTTTACACTAGCCTGGCGGTATTGCCAAACAGCTGGGCCGCCGCCACAGATACACTACGTCATGCGGGGCCACTGATTTCACAAAACCGGCGCCGATCGGATGGTCAGGGGATCAGGGGGGATCAGGGGGACGGCGGCGGGGGGGGGCAGTGGGACGGACGCAGAGGCGGCTGGGGCCTTATGACCGGTAGATATGTGTCCTATGGTCGGTCGAGTCGCACAGGCCCCGCAGCCGACACCAGTGATAACACAGCCTTGCGACAGGTCGGATAGACGGCACAGGTACTGGGAACGGCGGCCGACACTGCGACAGCTGACTACACATGACGTCATAGGGGGAACAATGCGGACCGAGCGCACAAACAAGCCCCGCCGCTGTCCGACACAGATGGTGCCAAACAATACCATAGCAGCCTATCGCCGGCGATCGATAACAAGTCAACGAGCTCGGCCGCCGTAAGAGAAATAAGCACGGCGAGCTGGAAAACACTGGCGAGTGTCGGCCGAGCAGAACGTCAGACTCTGCAGTCAAAATACATCCACCAATAGAGCGGCTCACTGAGAATCTAAGACCAAACAATACCGCGGAGTCTAACTGCGCTGGCAGCTGGAACGACCAAACAAGCCGCAAAATAGATCCCGGCGCTGTCTTCCTATCAGCCCTTTTAGTTTAACAACTGCAGTTAATGCGACCACATGGTGCATCCATCGGAGGGTCATATATTACCGTGCTCGTAAATCATGCGACAAGACAGCGATTTCGACGCCGATTACCAGATTGCCAGCCGTGTAGGACACAAATAGCCGACATTGTACATAAGCTTTGGAATGAAACGGTCAGGCAAATCAGAATAAAAGATGGTGGAAGAAAACAACACCAAGCCGTCTACACTCTACAGGGTGTCCCAAAATTGATGAGCGTTTCTGGTTACATTAAAAAAGTATGGCAATTATCCGTTTTCCACAAATATCCCACAAATCGGAAACACTTCCGCATGCGCTCCGGCGCCTTGCTATCAGGTTGCCGAGTGTTTGTGCTTTGATTATCTGCCATGCCGTTTTCGAGTATTTGTACCAGGGCCTTTTCTGAGCTGGCGGGCGTCATCGTGTTGGAGTCGTCCATGACGACTGCTCACATATTTTCGATCGGTGACATGTCAGGGCCATTGCCTGGTTAGACCCCTTCTCTGTAACTGCCTGAAAGTGACTGCGACACCATTGATTGACCTTGGCGTGATGGACTATGGACTTCCTTGGCATAGTAGTCAGCGAATGTTGTCTGGCCGCGGGCACGCTATGCAGGTCAGAGGCCTCTGTGGCTCGTCATGCCTCAGACAAGGACTTTCAAGAGGCCGCTTGTCCCGTCTCGGTGATATGCAACTCTGCACTGCTTTGGGACCCAGACCGGTCGTTTCATCACCATTGGGAGGATACGATACACCAACAACCTGATTCTGGGCCATGGCACCTGTGACCATTTACAATCGCATGGTTATGCATCGATGCCTTGCACTCATTCACCATTAACCAGATGTGGTACAGGATCTCTGGGTACCTCCAGCCAGAGAAATGACCTCCGCCGTGATCAATCAGTTAAGCTCGTGTCGGCCGCTGGGGTTCTGTAATCACCCGACATGGGCATATCCCCCAGTCATGTTTCAATAAATTGCGTTTGTTCGCCGGTCGTGGAAGACGGCTGAAACATGGGCACCACCGACCGCTCTTCAATTTTGGGACACCCTGTGAGCTGGAATACTCGAATTGTCGAATACTATGTCCTCGAATATTCCACAATTATTGGATTTGCCGGTACCAACTACGAAGCGATGGCATTGCAGTCAGCCTGTGCTGTAGCATGGGGATTACTGCTTAAGCAGATCTATAGCCATTCTCCACTGACCTCTCTGGCTCTGACCTGGTCCTCCTCTGACCTCTCTGGCTCAGACCCGGTCCTCCTCTGACCTCTCTGGCCTCAACCCGGTCCCCTCTGACCCTCTCTGGCCTCAGACCCCGGTCTTCCACTGACCTCTTCTGGCTCAGACGCCGGTGCCTCACTGACCTCTCTGGCTTCAGAACCTGTCCTCCTCTGACCTCTCTGGCTCAGGACCCCGGTCCTCACTGACCTCTCTGCTCTTGACTGGTCCTCCAAATACAAGACCTCTCTGGCTCAGACCCGTCCTCCTCTGACCTCTTTCTGGCTCAGACCCGGTCCATCCAGCTGACCTCTTCTGGCTCAGAGTCCGTGGTCCTCCTCTGACCTCTCTGGCTCAGACCCGGTCCTCCACTGACCTCTCTGGCTCTGACCCGGTCCTCCTCTGACCTCTCTGGCTCGGACTCGGTCCTCATGTGACCTCTCTGGCTCAGGTCCTCATCTGACCTCTCTGGCTCAGACACGATCCTCATGTGACCTCTCTGGCCAGACCCGGCCCCAGTGTCCTAGGATTACTTTAAAGCCAGGGTGCAGAGTGGAAATTTCAGACTGAAAATCAGGAAAAAGAGTGGAAAATTCTCCCTCTAAAGAGGCTTTTTTCGAGAGACAGTTACCCATTTTGCTTTATGAAAAAACTTTGATTATTTTTCTGGCTTTTTACAAATTAATTAAATTAATGAAAAATGATATCAAAAGTGAAAAAGATGGAAAACAGCCTTTCATATGTAAAACCGGAGTAATATATGCTCTGTAGGGTGTCGCTTTTACACCCAAAAATTTCCAATCCTAAGGACACTGCCCGGCCCTCCTCTGAACCTCTCTGGCTCGGACTCCGGTCCTCTCTGACCTCTGGCCAGACCCGGGTCCTCCCACGACGCTCTCTGGCTCAGACCCGGTCTCCTCTGACCTATCTGGCCAGACCCGGTCCTCCTATAGAACCTCTTCTGGGTAGACCGGTCTATTGATTTGGCTAGACCCGTCCTCCTTCTGACTATTGGTGACAGTCTCCTCCTCTGACCTCTCTGGGCTCAGACCCACCTGCCTCTACCTTCTGGGCTCAGACCCGGTCCTCTATCGCATCGCCGGCTCAACCCGCGTCCCTCCACTTGACTTTGGTCTATAGACCCGGTCCTCATGGATCTCTGGCTCTAGACCCGGTCCCTCCTCTGACCTCTCATGGCTCAGACCCGGCCCTCACTCTGACCTCTCGGCTAGACCACGGTCTCCACTGACCTCTCTGCTCTGCCGGTCTCCACTGACCTCCTCTGGCTCAGACCCGGTCCTCCACTGATTATGGCTCAGACCCGGTCCTCCTACTGACCTATCGCTCGGACCCAGTCCTCCTCTGACCTCTCTGGCTCAGACCCCAGTCCTCCTCTACCTTCTCTAGGCTCAGGACCCGGTCCTCACTGACCTCTCTGGCTCAAACCCGGCCTCACTGACCGCTCTGTCAGACCCGGGTCACTCCACTGCATCTCTTTCTTAGACCGTCCTTTCCTCTGACCTCTCGTGCTCAGACACGATCCTTCATGTAGACCTTTCTGGCTCAGACCCGGTCCTCCACTGACCTCTCTGGCTCAGACCCGGTCCTCCACTGACCTCTCTGGCTCAGACGGTCCTCATCTGACCTCTCTGGCTCTGACACGGTCCTCCTCTGACCTCTCTGGCTCAGATGTGCCACTCTCCGCCGCGCCATCAGCCTCTCGGCCTAGTTTGGCAGCGTCTCGCGAACCAATAACGGCGGCGGCCAGCGCGCTCCTAACCCGATCAATAGACGTGCCGGAACGAGACGAGAAGGTGCCCCGCGTGGCACCCCGGCTGGAACCAGGTCTGGGCAGCACAGGTGACCCAGAGACGAGAGACGGGGGACGGGGGACGGGGGACGGGGGACGGGGGACGGGGGACGGGGACGGGGACGGGGACGGGGACGGGGACGGGGGACGGGGACGGACGGGGGACGGGGCATTGGTGTCACGATGGGTCTAGCCGCTGAGCATTTCATTCCAGTACATTGCTGGCGGCCGCTATTCGCGGCGCCGCAGACTTTTCAAATGCGCAATCATTGTGATGTTCCTCAGTTACAAACGATCTCTGGAGTCTCACGACAGGCACAGCCACTGAACGTGGTCGGACATGTGACCGTTACTCCCACTAGTGATGTCGTTGAGTACCCTCGGCCTCCCGTATGCCACTGCCCCACGGGAGCCGATTAGCAGCAGGCGCGTCTGGGACGGACGGCGTGATAGGGCAGCGACTGATCAGCCGGGGTCAGGGTCAGGACTCAGGGCAGACCGCTGACAGGACTGATACGGCAATGGATCGAGAAGGAGAGGACTGACATAGAGCTGGTATGGGACGAGACGGGACGGGACGGGGACGGGGACGGGGACGGGGACGGGGACGGGGACGGGGACGGGGACGGGGACGGGGGGGACGGGGACGGGCTGAGCGGGTGAAACGTGCGGAGGGACCGGAAGTCAACATCGACCGCCACCACGGACACGCCGGCGGCTGTCATCAGCGCGTCACCGGTGTCACCGCGTCATTACTCAGCTCATTATCCTTCCACCAGCTGCCGCTCACCACACCGTCATCAGCAGCTCATCAGCTCATCACAGCGCCGTACTCGGCAGTCCATCACGACGCCGTCAGCGGTGTCGGAGCTGAGTGGCCATACAGTCCTCCATGCTGACACCGGTGCCTGCTGTGCCGGTGTCGGAGCTGAGCGGAGAGGACGCCGTGTCGTCTCCGCCTGCGGCCCGGTCGATGGTCGGTTCAGCTCGGTCAGCAACTGAGCAGCTCTCCGCCGCTCTCTCTCAGCTCTCTCAGCGAGGTCACGGTCACAGCCAGGAGTCAGCTGTCGGTCGGCTGCGAGCTCTCTCAGCAGGAGATATAGTGCGGCACCGCTGGAGCTGATTTTATTGGTCCTCTGGTGCGCAGCACGTGAGAGATCACCGGGCTTCTCGCTGGCTGTCAGCCATGGCGTTATTTGTGCTCTGACTGGTTTCATTGATCGTGTGATAATGCAAGTTGTGAATACCCTGCTTACAAAAAATACGTCAGGAACTGTTGTTCCCCGTATATGGCATATGTGTACCCGTACCGTGATTTTCGAGGCTGATGCGTAGCTGCGCCTATATTCTATTGTCACGCATGATATTGCTACTGGCAAAGAAAAGCTAGTAAAATGTCACATGTTAACTTCCAGGCGAGGTCCCCGGACCGCGGCGAAGTAGATCGTAACTTTCTTTTAGCATAGTTTGTTCACCCATCTTAACACCAACGGTATAAAAAGTTACACCAAACACGAAAGAAAGACGTGATTTGTGGTGTACCGTTCCTCTTTTTTATGATCCTACACTTAGCAGTCGCTTTTTACCACCCATAAACCGTGTCGACAGCCAATGGCACTTCTGCTACACCGCCTCTACCAAGGCTACAAAACAACCCGCATCGCCTGCCAGCTAAACGCTCAACAAACAACCCTACCGCACACAACTCTATCCCCCGGCCGGACCAAACCCTCGGGACCAACACACCATCTGACCAGCCCGCCAGGAGCGACACAACACGGAACGCAGCGCAGTCCATGCGGTACAGTCTACCTGTAAAGGTAGCCGGCGCGGAGCCCGGCGCGAGCCCGCCCGCCCGCCCGGCCGGTCAGACGGCGCGGCGGTACGTACCGGGTCCTGGTGAGACCGGCACAAGGAGCATTCAGCTCCCGCCGCCGACCGGATGCCCCCAGTTACCACCGCCGACAGGGCGCCCTCGGCTACTGCCGCCGATCGGGCGCCCCGGCTACTGCCGCCGACCGGGTGCCCCCAGTTACCGCCGCCGACAGGGCGCCCTCGGCTCCCGCCGCCGACCGGCGCCCTGCCCCGGCTACTGCCGCCGATCAGGGCGCCCCGGCTACTGCCGCCGACCGGGTGCCCCGCAGTTACCGGGGCCGATTCGATCCAGGGCCCAATCTTACCAAGTGCCGTGAATGGCGCAAGTACGGCATGACGAGAATGGAGTGCTCAGAATGCCGCACTTATTTAATGATGGCGTTTGGTTCGATCTCTCACGTTGTCGAAATAGCCGGTAGAGCGTTAGGTTGGTAATTGGATTACCCCCGGTTCGACCCCGAGTCCCAATATTTGCGTAGGCCGGCGCATCAATATGCCGTATCTACCCATTCACGGCATTTGGTAAGACTGGGTTCTTGTTAAGATTGGGCCCTGGTCAGCACAGAGGTGCCGCCGGGGGTCGGCAGAGGTCAGGAGAGCAGGGGGAGCAGGGGGAGCAGAGGGAGGGGTGGGGTACCTACCGACGAAGTCGGGCGCGTCCCGGTCCAGGATGGCAAACCTCGGCAGGTCGACACCCTCACGCTCCAGCAGACGGTACACCTTCCGCCGGTCCTGCCAGGCGGCGGCGGCGGGCGGCGGGAGACAACACGACAAGCAACGTCAGACAGAGGGGGCAGACAGCACGGTCAGTGACGTCAGGCGGGGGGAGACAGTTTATCAGCGACGTTAGCGGGGGAGGGCCACACCACAGGTCAGCGACGCAGATATGATAATTAGGCAGAACACACATTGTCCGCGCCATAGAGCACATAGCACCACCCACCACAGGACACACCCTCTGTTAGCCGTCACAGATGGCCATAGACAACTTTGGGAAGCCAGGCCTATGGCCTGGCTTCCCAGGCCATAGGCCTGGGAGTCCCGTTCTCATCGAGCTCGTTTTCAGGAAAAAAGACAACACAGAAGACTTTTTTCATCACTGATCACTGATCACAGACAGAGACAGGACACACGATGCTATCCATGAAAAACGAGATGGTGACAGACGATAAGTTCCATCTATCACCTTCCATCGGAAGTATACCCCAGAGTAGAATAATATCGACATCGGCGAGCAGCCACGCCGGTCCTCAAGGAGTATCAAGGCAATGCTCTGAAAACTTAATAGGTAAGTTCGAAACAGATATCAATGGCTTATCATTGACTCGAGGACGGCTGCGTTTCGACATGCGAGATGACACTGTAAGCTAGGGAACCCCGACGTGTCACGAGAGGTGAAGATAAGTCTGACGGTCCGCGCACACGTCACGGGAGCATCGGTAGCTGAGCCACTTGACATGCTCAGTGCTCACACCGCACAACTCAGATAGTCAGTCATTAGCCGTTTTCACGAAGGATTTATTTGCACCCGGTAGTACCCGGTAATATGTGTTATGAAATTGATTATACAAATAAAACTAACGGGAAATTTCGCATTGTAAGAGCAGATAATTGTACATGAATTCATAAAGTTTCAATTGATACCAACAATATCTGGGAAAAGCCGTGTTCCTAGACTCAATTACCCAAAATGCAAGAAATATTACCGGGTACTACCGGGAACAAATAAATCCTTCGTGAAAACGGCTATTGTTGGCTTCAACAGAGTTATGCGGCGCAACACGTGTGATCACGTGGTCCACACGCCTTCTGATCGACCGGCTGTGTTCCCGTGGCACCGTGCCACGACAGTGTGACGAAAGTCAGCGTGTTTGAAGGCGACCGGACGCTGTGCGTCGGCGGGTCGACGGGGGTCCTGAGCTGGCTCAGGGTGACGGTCTCTCTTCGTGTCAGGTCGTGGTGGCCGGGGATGGCAGCTTTATGAGAATGGGCCGCGCTGGCCCTACAGTCGGCCATCAGCCACCCCGGCGAAGCGGTCTCCAGCTGCATTACCATCGAGGCCCGCGTGTCCTGGGTCACATTGGAGTGTGGTGCTGGTGCCTCGCTCGCCCGGGAAGGGCAGTAGGCGCCAAACATCCGTGGCTAGTCTGGTTGGTTAACACGCGGGACCTCACTGCAGCTGTTGCAGGCCCGACCGGGAATCCATCAAGAGGCTGATGGAGCGCACCAGTTGTCTTTCTTCCACGGGCAGGTCGGTGTTCTTCATGAGAGCTTCTCGCATGGCGGTGAGTTCAGCTCTAGGGCTACTACACACTGCTCCAGCTGGCGCCGTCACCGTCACCCCGCGGTGCAGTGTGTGGAGCTGGACGAGAGCGCCTGCTCGTCCGTTTCTCGTCTCCTCTGCCGTCGCGCCGTCTGACCCTATGGTGACGTCCGCCGGCGGGAGGAGCTCGATGGCGCACAGGGCCACCGCTCGGCGGACCTCCGGGGGGTCAGTGCGGCGGGTCGGGTCCGGGAAGTCTGTGACAAAGGCTGGAGCCCTCCCTTGGTCCTGCCACGGCGGGGGAGGTGTAGTGGATCATGTCTTCTCTGGGGAGATTCACAAGGCCTGCGTCCCTCGTGATCCATTGGCTATCACGCCGGAAGGCTGCCAGCTGGTGCGCCCGTCTCGAGGAGGCAGACGTCCCGGCACCCACGGGAGCTGGTGCGCCCGTCTCGAGGAGGCAGACGTCCCGGGCACCCAACGGGAGCTTGGTGCCCCGCTCGAGGAGGCAGCCGTCCCGCTCCCACGGGAGCTGGTGAGCCCGTCGTCGATGGAGGAGCGTCCCGGCACCCAAACGGAGCTGGTGAGCCCTCTCGAGGAGGCAGACTCCCGGCACCCACGGGAGCTGTGAGCCCGTCTCGAGGAGGCAGACGGTCCGGCACCCACGGGGCTGGGTGAGCCGCGTCTCGAGGAGGCAGGACGTCCCGGCACCCACGGGAGCTGGTGAGCCCGTCTCCGAGGAGGGAGACGTCCCGGCTCCCACGGAGCTGGTGAGCCCGTCTCGAGGAGGCAGCCGTCCCGCCTCCCACGGGAGCTGGTGCGCCCGTCTCGAGGAGGCAACGTCCCGGTACCCACGAGTGGTGAGCCCCGTCTCGAGGAGGAAGACGTCCCCGGTACCTCACGGAGTGGTGAGCCCGTTTCGAGGAGGAAGACGTCCCGTACCCACGGGAGCTGGTGAGCCCGTCTCGAGGAGGCAGACGTCCCGCCTCCCACGGGAGCTGGTGCGTCCGTCTCGAGGAGGCAGACGTCCCGCCTCCCACGGGAGCTGGTGAGCCCGTCTCGAGGAGGCAGACGTCCCGGCACCCACGGGAGCTGGTGCGCCCGTCTCGAGGAGGTAGACGTCCCGGCTCCCACGGGAGCTGGTGAGCCCGTCTCGAGGAGGCAGGCGTCCCGGCACCCACGGGAGCTGGTGCGCCCGTCTCGAGGAGGCAGACGTCCCGGCTCCTACGGGAGCTGGTGCGCCCGTCTCAAGGAGGTAGACGTCCCGGCACCCACGGGAGCTGGTGAGCCCGTCTCGAGGAGGCAGACGTCCCGGCACCCACGGGAGCTGGTGCGCCCGTCTCGAGGAGGCAGACGTCCCGGCTCCCACGGGAGCTGGACAGACTACACCGGACTTACACCCAACCCCAGTCCCGACACTCCCACCCTGACCTCGGATCTACAGTCGGTCCTTATCGGTGTGATAGCTGTAGTGAATAGTTAGTATGCCGTGATGGATGTGGGGTTGACTGGTCGGGCCACCCGCGTCGTATGGGAACGGCGACAGGTGGCAGTGTAACCAATCTCCTCAACTGCCTATGTTGGCGGTCCGGAACGGTCCTGGACGCGCGGTGGTCCGTCTCCCATGACTGGGGTCGCAAGCTCCCGTGATTAGTCATGTGGTGGGTAGGGGCGGAGGTGAGAATGTAGATGATCGGGGAAAGGAGTGTCAGTCTGGTCAGAGATGTGACACGAGGTGGTTCGGTGCCTGGCCCAATATATCGAGACTGCAACATTGCTGTTTGAGGTGCGACACTACAATAGCAGCGGGCCACTCATCAGGAGAAGCGTTGTCAAAACAAACCTGACGACCTACCCTCTCACTCCAGAGGCAGGTTTTTACCGTCGTCTCGGCAACAGTACTCTCAGCCGAGGCGTGACAGTATGATCCCGCGTTTGTACCGTGACCGTGCGATCCACAGACCGGCTGACGGCCTCACACCAGTCGGGCGGATCATAACTCTTGAGTGGGCCGGCCCGGTGGCCGGTTTTTGTACCGGCCAACGCGACGGTCAGCGGCGGTCAGCGGCGGTCGGTCGGCCGGCGGTGGTCCGTGCCGGTCTCGGCTCGGTCCCAGCGCCCGCCGGCAGTTTTTACCGAGCGCTGATTGTCGGCGACAAAAACTGGGGTAACGCACACACACACACACACACACACCGGCCGCTAACCAGAGCTCCCGGAGACGGCGGGAGACGGCGGGAGACAGCGGGGGTAGAGCTGTCGTCCGGCCCCGCTGTCACCACGGTGACGAACAGAGGACAGGGGGCGGGACGGACGGTCAATGCGTGAGTCAGCGGGCCAACGACCGGAGCACACCTGTGGATCGTTTGTCGGACCTCTTTGTTCTTTT
>VOPJ01004945.1:0-26467 GCA_014673585.1 Semibalanus balanoides | reverse complement strand
ACATAAGAAGGTAATTTTACCACAAATGTCCTTAAAAATAGGTAGGCAAAGAATTATCTCCCATATATATATCATCTTGGCAGCGGCATTCTAGTGAAATCATGGCGCATCAAGGACATTTACCTGGCGCAGCTTAAAATACATTTCGCTTGCAGTCAGCGAGTGTGCGCGCAAGGGAGTGTTTCAGGGGTTTCAGGTATTCAATTTATAGCTTGTGTAAGAAATCGTGGATTATATTTTATCTTAAGTTTAATTCATCACGTAAGAGCATGAATAGTGTTTTCTCTGAAAAAGACAACACTGTGTAACAGTTATCTGGTATATAAGAGCCCTCGAGCCACCTCTCCCGAACGGCCACCATATCAATATATTCAATCATGTCATTGATAACTTGTATAATTGTTAAACCCCACTCCAAGTCTCCATCCTCTAATAAGTCTACAACTTTCTGCATTTTATGAAGCCCAACTATTTACATTATGAGGACTGTAATTAGGCAGTCTTTGAGGTCTTTGGTGCACAATTCACCTCATGGGCCACATTTTGTGGGTAAAATACCTACCTATATTTAATGAATAGGAACTTGTACAATTAATTTATGTTAGATAATAGATGTGGCACAAGAACAAATATTACTTTGTGTACTAGGCTTTACATCTTCTGATTTATGGAAGCTTTTACATTGTTTCAGCCCATGTTTTCATGTATATGAATAATGACTGTGTCCAGCTATGCCGAGCACGTAAAACTTTCGTCTTAATTCTGCTGACTAACATGAATTGTACAATTGGTTGGTGGGGTTAGGGCCTGCGCAACAAGCTCTGCTTAGTGCGGGTCCTGACTTTGGAAATTCAACCATACAAAACATTCAGACTAAATTGATTAAAAAAATGCATTTGTTTTACTAATTTTGCACTTTCTAATTAGGGGTCTGCTACTTTATTGTTTCATGCTGGATTGGCCTGAATTTCAAATGTTTACTGGTGTTATGTGATTTTAAATTGTGTGTGGTCCTGAAGCTGTAACAGCCAACATATGCAATATGCGTGTGTTGAGACCTATTTTCACAGCAAAGCCCGCCCTGTACAGAAATAAATGTCACTGAAAAACTTGCAAGGCTGCTCATATAGCAGCATTTATTAATGAAATTGTTACAAATGTAAGTGACTGAAATATAATTATATGACTCGATGAAAACTATGTATATTTGTTTTCAGTGTCCCTTAAATTGGTCGATTTGGGTGGGAGATGACACCCAACTGTGAATAAATATTCAAAGCAGTAATCAATATTGTACCATTTTCTACACAATGTTCCACTCTCATGGTCTTTTTGGGCTCAAATTTTTCACTCTGACACCCAAGCCAAAATGGAATCTTGGGACACTGTTTGTTTTATTGAGGTAGTATGTGAAGTAGTTTTACTGTGGTTACTCCAAGCATATGAAACGAGTGTCAATTAGTAAGCTAATTATTTTTCATTTATACCTCCTGAGCCAACCTGAAACTTCCTCATGACATCCTGCTGAAAATAGTTTTCAGAAAACCACACTAACTTGACAGACATAAAAAATCCGGATTTGATTGCAAGCCTGCTAAATGGTTTATACAGCCTTGGGCTAAATGCAAAATAATTTGTTATCAGTCTTGTAGGCCTTAAATTTAAGTTGTGACACAAATAAGTGCAATGTGCTGCTTTACTGACTATATATTTTTTTTAGTTAAAAAATGGTCTTTATTGGACTTTCAATTATATCATAACTCATGGTTAGCAAATATTTGTGTTATTTTTAAAAAAAATTGGAGCTAATTCCCTTCCTATTTGAATGTTTTATCTTACACTGCCTGTCTTTGTTCTCAGACATTTTTTGTCAGCCCTTGTCAGCTTACAGTTTTTGTCTGGTTTCAGGTTTGAATTTGCTTTTTCACAATATTAGAAGTTGAATGCTCTGCAACAACTTAAATGTTTTTTACAGTTCATGCTGGTTTTATAATCTAATGCCAACCTTCTTCAATCATTAAGCCAAGCTTATTATATTGTAGTTTTATTGTCTGTTACCATGATACTTGAAATACTCTGTCACTGACATCATTTATTGAGAAATTCCATATTGAGTCAACAACCATAACTCCAGAGTGAAGACACTTAATTAACAACAGACTTCAGAAACTTTTCATGCTATTGTTAATGCAGACACTAGTGATGTGCTAAAGAATGCAGCATGAATGCAAAGAAATAGCATGCAGATGTCTGGTGTTGAACTTGTCCAGTGTTTCTGTTGTTTACTCTACCATGTAATTTCTTGGTGGCTTATATATTTTTTTGTTTGTCCAGAAAGCGATTTGCCAGAAACATCCTTTTCATTTATAACAGTATTGAGATGTAGAAACCATGAGACCCATAAAACATTTTGGTTGTATGGTCATGATAATTGATATTAGCTGATTGTTGTAGAAATTCGTTCATTATTGTTGCAACCATGATTTTACTAACTAGCTGGTACCACTTCTTTCAGGTACCATGCTAGAAGAAATGTCTGAGAAAGAAGGTCCGATTCAGTGTATCTTTTTTAGCGAGTTCCATGCAGATTATGGCCCAAGGATTGTTTGTCAGGTAAATATCTCTTAGAAACTGTTTATCTACTTCTTTTAGGAATGTAGGCAGGATAAATCACAGTAATTACGAGTATACCCTACTTTATAGATACCCTACTTTATAGATACCCTACTTTATAGCTTTGAATTTTCCACACAAGCACAACAATTATATCTGCTATGTTGTCCAATGATGCACAAAACTTGCAGCTACAAACTATGGTAAAACTTGCCTCTTTCTAACGGAATGCTGATGTCATGAATATGCCTGTGAGTGTGAGCCATACTAGCATGTTTTTTTTGCTTTGAGACCGTTAAAATATTATCATAACTTAATAATGATTTCGTACCAATCAGTATACTTTGACTGGATGAGTGTTAAAATATTATTTACATGCATAATCTTAAGCTTACCATAACATTACCATTTAAAACATACTCTTGAATCGTAAATGCATCATTAGTTTCCAGACAACTACATCTCAAAGGACATATTTGATGCTGTCAGCGTCTACATCATCCCCAAGCCTGACATACAGAAGAGGATTGTCACCAATACAGTGTAAGTCCTTATTTCTGGTATTTTCCTCCTATTGCATGATCAAAATTGTCATTGAACAAAATTGAAAAACAACTTTTTGTCTTATTCATTCCATAAGGACTTTGATGACTTTGTCTGACCTTGTCTGACCTTGTCTGACCTTGTCTGACCTCATCTGACTACACCTGATCTCCACTGATCTCTACTGATATCTTCTGACCTCCACTGATCTCTTCTAACCTCCACTGACCTCCCCTAGCATCGTCTGACCTTACCTGAAGTCTGTAGACCCTACCTTACCTTGGTTGGTCCTATCTGACCTCATTTGCTCTTACCTGACCTTGTCTGACCTTGTGTGGACTCTGCGGACCTCGTGACCTCGTCTGACCTCAGTTTGTGTCATCTAATCAGACCTGATCTGACCTCATCTGATTTCGCTTGACCTCATCTGACCCCATCTGACCCCATCTGACCCCATCTGACCCCATCTGACCCCATCTGACCCCAGACCCATCTGACCATCTACCCCATCTGACCCCCACTCTGACCCCATCTGACCCCATCTGACCCCATCTGACCCCATCTGACCCCATCTGACCCCATCTGACCCCATCTGACCTCCCTGCTCACCCCCAGTCTGCTGGACTCTGACAGCGACTCTTCTCCATCGCTCGGCGAGCGACGTCGGCCGCCGCGCAGCCACAAGATCGTCGGCTACCCCAACGCGATCGCCGACAAAAAGTACGCCCGCAACGCGTTCATCTTCAACGTGTGTCTGGTGTGCGCGGTCGGCGAGCGGACTGTCCAGTACGAGCCAGTCGTACAGAAGGCCTCCGAGTGGCTGGTGCAGATGGAGCACGAGACAGGGCTTCTGAGCGGGCCGCACGGCCAGGCCAAGATGCCGGAGGTGCTGCGTGCGATGCTGCAGGGGCTCAACGGCGCCGGACACGCGGTGCTGTCTGTAGGTGAGGACTGCGAGGGGGAGGGGAGTGGACTGGAAGATTGGGGACAGTGGGAGGAAGGGGAAAGTGAGGGTTGGTTTGAGATGGGTTGTCTTCGATGCAGAGGTGGGCGAGATGAGGATGGTTCGGTGCGGCGAGTCTGAAGGAGGAGAGTTGGGGGCGATTTATAGGGGATTGATGTCTGGCTGTGACTGGTCAGGTTGATACGTATATCGTTGATTCCATTTTATGCTTTTGTAACACTTGGGTGGCCTTTGTCCGAATACTGTATATTTGTGATCTTGTTATTTACCGATGGCCAGGGTTGGCAAATTTAAGCCAGGGCCAGTTTAAACCATGGTTTAAACCGGCTGTCATATATTAATTTAAGCCACCCTGGCTTAACCCTATAAGTGGCAGACTCATCGCTACCCAATTAGTGGCAGGGGAGGGGGAGGGGTACCTGATGATCAGATGACTCAGATGTATCATGGGTCACTGAGCAAAACCTGCACTTTGATCGTAAATCATATCCTATGATAACATTTTCAAGAAAGAATTGGACTGATATCCTCGAAATAGGAAGCATTTGGAAATTTATCCATTGACTTATAATGGGAGGTCACAAAATTGACCCGATCTCAGGTCACCAATATAAAAAATCCGAGATTAGCATTTTGTAGATACTGATGGCTTTATGTAATCCTAAAAGTTTGATATCGATCCCTTACAAACTGGTCATTGCACTACCGCAAACTTTTTGGTAGGTGGGGGTCACTTGACCTGACCTGGGCCCAATCTTACCAAGAGTCCAATCTTACCAAATGCCGTGAATGGGCAGATACGCATATTGATGCAACGGCGTACAAAAAAATCCGCTTCTCGGGATCGAACCGGTTGATAATCCGCTATCAAAAAACCTTTTTTTTTAAAGCGCCCTAACCGATTAGGCCTTTTCGACAACGAGGAGATCGGACCAAACCCATCATTAAAAAATGTGTCATTCTAGCACACCATTCACGGCATGCCGTACTTGCGCCATTCACGGCACTTGGTAAGATTGGGCCCTGGTGACCTGACCTGATCCGACAAGAAACCTAAATTTTAACAAAATGTGTGGAAAGGATCAATGATAAGTTATACCAGGTTTGGTGGCGCTACGCTCCGCCTTTTTCGTAATCTCGATAAAACCGCAAGGGGATGTTCAAACATCTCCCTCTGCAGTGGTGCGCGGGTTAAGCCGCCTTTTTCCCCACCCTGCCAAATAGCAGCATACACCGCCGATAACTCGGTGATACCGCATGCGACCTCTATACCTATCAGACGTTCGCGCTGCTGCCCACAGATGGCAGTGTGCCGGTGCACCTGAAGGTGGTGCGGACGCCGCCGGCGCCGGGCCACGTGGCCGACCACCACGTGCCCGTGTGGGTGGGCCGTCGGCTGCCGCGACTCGAGCACTGGGACATGACGTCACAGCAGATCATCCCGCACATCAAGGGCATGGCGCACGTGCTGAAGATCTCCGGCCTGGCCGACGTCGAGGTGCAGCTGGTGAAGGCTTGCGTTAGGAACCTGCTGTGAGTGGCCCTGCGGTGGTGGGACAGAGTGTGTGTGTGTGTGGGGGGGGGGGGCGATGCTTGTTCCTGGACATAGGGTGCGCTGGTGTTCTAATGGGACGACGCCGGTGGAATCGTTTCGGATGCAAAATCATGATTGGGCTGCCTAATATAGCCAGCGTTGTAAACAATTATGCAGTAGGTGCCAAATGACGGTCATAGTTAACTAGCGGAAGTCGAGGTTAATCATATCTGTCGATATTGACAATAATTAACTGATTGTTTTTGTCTGCCCAAACTTTAATGTTGTTTGTAACCGTATTTAAAGTTCATATATTTTTGCTGTCCTTTTGCCTATTCAGCGAAGCATACCCTTGGATTCATCCGTGAAGTTTTACACCATGCCACCTGTGTCGATTTGTATACGGGGGGCGGGGGGGCTTAATGAATTTAACTTAACATTAGACCTATTGCGTTGCATGGTGAGAATGGAATTCGAATATATAAAGTTAGCATTGGGGCCCCCAATAATTTTCAGAAAATGACGCCCCTTCACCATGCTTCTGACTCCCACATCGTTGTAACTGCACTTTTGTATCATTCGACCATTTATCATGCCTGCCATTCGTTCCCTCAGCTATTACGGACTCGTGGAGCTGACTTCGATATTCCAGTACTCCAACACGTACGTCGTGACGCCAGATATCACTCGGCTCTATACTGAGCAGCGGCTTCAAGAGGAGTGCTGTCGCGCGGTGGCTCGCGACGGTGAGTGCACAGTGCTGCCATCTAGACGTGGTGAGGTGAAACTATAGTTCCGGGCTCTGTCAACAGGACCGCTGCTGTCACTCGCGGCTTGTTTTATGGAACGTCGTTTGCATTGTTTTAAATTAAAGTAAGAGTTTCTTCTGCAGCTGTCTGACATATACATCGATACCACTAGATACCAGTGGTGCCAATCGGTGCAAACATTTTCGGAAATCCGAATTTGTCCGTAGATCGGTTCAGTTTCGGACGGAAAGAAACATATTTCTTTGGACATTTTCGGACATCCGATGCCCAATAATGGCTTGTCGTGAAAATCACTTGCCCAGCTACTTTTATCAATCAATATTTTCCTGTATTTAAATGGATATATGATGATTGTTGCTTTCGGATATCTTATCTGTAGCGATATTTGACACAAGTGTCTATACTTATGCATTTATTGGGAATGATACACTGGATATTTTACATTTCATAATCACTTTTTTTCTGTTTTCGGACAAATTTCGGACAAATAATGATTTTCGGACAGTTTCGGACGTACAGCTGACCATGGTCTTGGACATCGGTCGGACATTGGACACATATTTTCTGAAACTGGCACCACTATTAAATACACATACTGGCGCAGGACCAAACCAAGCTGGGCACCTTTAGTTAGAGCCTGGGTTAGGGATACATCCATTCTATTACTCAATACAATGCCCTATAACACATGATTCTATGGATTAAATGGACCTTTTGCAACCATAAATCAAGTACCCACACTCGGTCTTTCGTCTGCCGGCAGAGTGTATCCCGGCGTCTACGGGTAACGTGTTCCCGCTCTACTGCGCCATGTCTCACGACCGCACCCTGCGCGACATCTGTACCGAGCACAACATGCAGGCGCTGAGGGTGAACGAGCGCAAGCTGGTGCAGTTCGGACTGCTGCGCGGCCTCATACGGCGCGTGCATAAGGTGGGTGCGCAGTGTCGGTGCATGCTGTATATTAAGTGCAAGTGAGTCGGCAGACTCGCTCGACATGTTCAAGGCGCAACGCGACTGTCGCTTGGCGAACATCATGTTCGGCACCGAATTTCCCTAAGATTCCTGCCTGTTTCCTTAAAATGAGCTCGATTAGAACGGGATCCCCAGGCCAAGTGGCCATTTCTGTCCCAATCACCATTAAGTTCAAGTTCGAGTGATCGGTGCAGGATATGCCACGGTGCACGTGGTTGGTGCTGGTGCATGCTGTATGACGAGTGCACACGCTAGGTGCAGGATTTACCTCGGGTAGACAGGGTCGGTGCAGGGTATACATCAGGTTTGGTGATTTGGTGCATGCTATGATTACTGGGTACACACTACACAAGGTGTGTGCGTGCCATGCATCATGTGCACAAGGTCTGCGTATGCAAGCATCAGGTGAATAAGTTCGTTGCTTGCCTTACCTGAGGTGCACAAGGCTGGTGCATGTTATGCATCGGGATTCGGGGGCATAAGGCGATGGATGCCATACTTCTGGTGCACAGGGTTGGTACATGCAATATCTCAGGTTCACAAGTTGGGTGGATATTATACATCGAGTGCACAAAGCTATTGTATGCCGTGCGGGAGGTCGTGTGGGGGGGGGGGTCCGGCGCTTGATACGTCAAGTGCACAATAGTGATACATGTTATAGCTCGGGCTTAGAGGGTGTACGCAGGCTCTACATCAGGTGCAGAAAGCTGGTGCATGATTTATAGCAGGTGCACAAGGTCAGTGCATGCTATACATCGAGTGCACTCGCTCGTACCCTACAATTTTAATAAATGTTTTTGTGTCACAGTAATCATGAATCCAAACAGAGCGTGCCCGTGCGTCGTTCTAGAGTCAGAGACTGTGTTAATGCATTCGTTGATTTATTGTTTAAGTCGCGCGACGTTTCTTTATATCGTTTAACGTACGGAAGTTACGACTTAGTATCTATACGTCGGAACATATTCATGTTAGAAGTTTCTTTTCACAACCTTTTCAAAGTTTCGTTTCAAGCGCACAATACCACATACCATTCCCTGGCTACATTTGTGTCGCGTTTGTCGCGCTTCCCCCGGTGACACGTGCCCCGTGCCGCGCGCCGCAGTACCCGGTGTACCTGCCGGAGCTGGCCACCGGCTCCTCCATCACCGGTCGCTTCTCGGAGGACGTGTACAGACTGTTCGACGGCCGGCACTCGTACGACGAGATCTGCGTCCGCGAGGGTATCTCCTGCAAGGAGCTCGACGACCGGATAGAGCGCGATCCCACCATCATCGTGCTGCGGAAGTGATGGAGTGTGCGTAGTGACGCAGTGATGAAGTGAAGTACTTGTCCAGATTTGACTTGCTGGGGAAGTGTGCTGGCTTAATATCTTTCCTGCCAGGATGCGATGTGCCGACCCATCACTAGTCTTGGAGAAGTGAGTTGGTCCATCTCTGGCCTGCCGAGGAAGTGATGTGCGGTCTCATCGCTGTTGCCCTGAGGGTATGATGTACTGACTCAACACTATCGTGCTAATAATATCATGTAATGGGTCAATAGACTATTCCCCGTGCTTTGTATGTGCTAATCTGGCCCATCACTATCGTGCCAATAAAGTGGAGTACTTGTCAGCCACTATTCTGCTGTATGTTGTGTATTGGCTCGCACCTATCGTGCTGAGGTAGTAATATATAAGCCCATCACTACCGCGTTACGGTAGAATGGATGCAGTGGCCCACCACTATCGTGCTGAGAAAGTGATGTATTTGTCTACCTTATGTGTTGATGAACTCAGTTGTAACACTCCACGATTGCACTCTGGCCAGTGACGAGTAACCTGCCGACTGCGGAGCCGAGACAACTCTCGTGTGTACCTATAGGTTGCCTAAGTTTCCAGCGTTTTTGCAGTGATGAGTGAGACAGTCGACATTGCTTAGGTGATTTGTTGACCCCTTTTTGTAAGGACTGATTATCACTTTTCATCCCGTTCCTACCGAACTTACGTACTTCGCGACCGACTGGCCATTTCGAGGTCAATTTGACGTCTACGTGTGAACGGTTTGTATTTTCAAAAGTTTGTCTGGCACATTTGCCATGTGATATAATTGTGTTCATTTCATGTAACCCAGGCAGTAGGTAGGTGTGAGTTTTTTTTTGTCATGTGGCGTGTATGATGAACTTTATTATGGGGGTTTCCTGCTGTGATATGGGGCGACAACCGAAATATATCGGCATGTTCAGCAATGCACAATCTGAGGCGAAGAGCTGAAGAAATAGAGGTTTTTAATCTGTACCCCTGATCTTTTTGCGCGCCACAATTCTGTCTCTACCGCAGTGTTGATAATGGTGATCGTATCTTAGAATACAATTTCGATGCTACCGTAATGTTAGTACATAGAAACCCGATAGTTTCTTAGTTACGGAACAGAGGTGTGCACGTGTGCACATGCAGTGTGACCCAAAGTTTGCCTTGCGCGACATTGCTAGTAGTTTTGTCTCAAATCACACACCAAATTACGTTCCAGTCGTTTCTGAGTTACTGAACAGGGGTGTGCACGATGCACATGCAATGTGACCCAAAGTTTGATTTGCGTGACATTGCCAGTAGTGTGGTCTCACATCACACCAAATTTCAGCTTAATCGGTCCAGCCGTTTCTCAGCTATAGCAGGATAACGTTTTCTGACACCCCTGGCGCGGCACGCGCCATGCTGACCCTTTACGTGAGACGAAACATGTCAATAACATAATTGGTTGAATGGGGCTATCAGGTGGCGTAGACAGCTTGTCATCGGATGCGGGATTCCAAAGATATACGCTTCTGAAAAAGCGTTACGATCGGGTCCGGGTCGGCTGCTTATATGTGACACAAATTCCGTATTCAGTGTGAACTTACGAGCGCCTCGCGCTCGCTCGTAATAAATGGGCTAATATAAATTATTTTATATACGCCACTTCTTGCATATTCATTAAACAACCACAGGCGCTTCATCCGACGGTGTCGCCAGGGCCATAAAGGGGGGCGGGGTTCAATCTGGGACGCCTTGCACGCTTCTGTAGACAACCTGTTTCCAGCATTCCTGCCATTTGTAAGGATTCGCTGTGCTCTATCCGGAGAGGCAAACGCTTCTGTATGGTCGGGGCTGCTTCTGCGCTATCTCCCCGATACTGGGCAGCGGGCCAGGCCGGCCGGTGCCACTGCACCCCACGCGCCTCTGACCGAGTGGGGCTCGCCTCTCTCACGTCACCCGAATGGTCTGCCGGCGTGAATGATCATGAATAAATTCAGCCCTCCGCCGGAGATACGATCTCCGCAGCTGAAGAATCAGTCGAGCGGGAACGAAGTCGGGATGGTTTTATTGGCAGTGCTCTGATGTCTAAATCACAGGTATAATACGTTAATTTTATTGTCTGGATTTGTATGCATGTTCAGTAGCACCTTAAGTCACTTTCGGAAAATGCGAGGTGGGTACAGCACTACAGCTCAAAATATGTGTCACACTTCAAATGGTAACATTTCAAATTTGCTGTCGGACTGGGACTTCTCCATCATTGCCGTAACAGACCATACCGATTTTTTCTGAGGTCTTTCATAGTTTTTGGATGGCTAACAGGAAGAAGACACTAACATTTTGGAACATATGGGACTATGCATTCCTGTGACTTTCAAGATGCCCAGTTTCCTAGCAATATAATTTAGAGAAAGCATTGAATTGATTGGTAAACACGTTGATTTTCTGCCTTGTGAATTATCCCCAGACGTTGCGTGGAGTGGAGCTGCTTCGCAAGTTACGTGGTACAAAGTAGGAAGCACACCGTCATTTATATGACTGTCAGACAACAATGGCCGATGCACGGTTTGTGCTCGTAACATCACATTGGTCTTCGCAGCTGGGGCAGTTTCCGACAATGCAAATATCGAAACCCTCACGCAATGCGGTATTTTGAGTTTCGCTGATTAATGGTTCAGTGGTGCTTAGAGTGACGACCAAATTGATCGGCCAGCGTTTGTGTGAGGGAGCGCCGCTGCGAAGGTGCCGTAGTTCTTTTGTCGATGATTTGACGGCTCCCGTCCGGCCATATGGAGCAGCAGAAAGTCGGTATAGTTACGACAGGCATGTCGTACTGCTTTATTGCCAATAAATGTACAATATGGTACGTACAATAGCGACGTGCGTGCAATATATACCTATTCACGCACAGGCTAGAGCGCATTGAGACGTTTTATTAAGTGAACCTAAGTGCCCTACGTTTCTAGGGTTCCTTAGAACTGTATAATTCCAGCTACATTCATAGTATAGGCAATAGACAATAGATACAGCCCAAAGCAAGGGCGTAGCCAAGGGAGCCATGTCCCCCAGGCCAGACTGGCGACCAAGCGAGGGCCCCCTGGGGCCGAAGGCCCCAGTGTTTTGGATGGTGAATATTCTGATACCGAAGGTGCCTTCAAATATTAAACAAGAAGGTTAAGATAAACTGTTATAGAACTGATAACAGAAGTGACTGCCTTGACACTGCGACCCATTCTCAAACTGTGTGCGATACGCGCGATAGTTTCTGCTGTCGGTGACTTGGGAGTTGGGGAATGGCGATTCCCCTGTAGGGGATGGGGATTTCCCTGTAGGAGGTCATCCGAAGATACATACGGAATCAGAGGAGCCGCACATGGTGCGGTGAAGAGGACGGTAACGATAACTGGGAGTAAGAAGAGCTGGTATATCAGCGTGATCAGTGATGAGAATAGAACGTGTCGCGGTGAGAACAGTAAAGCAGACATGCTGTCGCTGTTCCCCCGGCGAAAACATCTGGCGAAATTGCGATATCTGACCAAGCTTCGACGGCGAAGTGGCAAATCGCGACAGCGTTAAATCCTGCCCGCCTCAGTGGCATCTGAACACTGCCTTAAATATAACTATAGCACCTTTAACATCAGTTTTTGACGAGAAGAACGAGCGAACCGGAACCTTCTCGTGCTTCAAGGCTTTCACCATTTGACATCTTTCCCGAAGGATTTGCATGGCTTCTTGAAACTGAAGTCGGTAGATGCAATATGAAAACCCTGCTGCAATATCATCTCCGTCATGACTTTTGCTGAGTGAAAGGAGACCGCTACCTCGAGGAAACGTGACAAAGAGAAACAGAGAGGGAAAAACTTGCCCTGCCTAGCCGCGGGTACAAGACGGATCGGATCCAATAAGTGTCGTGGCACCCAACATTGCCCGGCGATAGGTACCAATATGTGCGTTTCATAGCTTTCATCGATCAGAGCAATCCATCTGTAAGTAGAGGAGCTCCGCCAACTGGCCGCCGGGTCACTGACACCATCGCAGCGCATTGGGCCAAGGATATATTTCGTGTAATTGGAAAGAGAAGAAGTCAGCCTGGAAACGGCTTCAATACGAGAACTGGCGGCCTACCAATAGCGTTAATGAAAAGCAGCTGCCAAACGGGCTTGGGTCAGGAAAGCCAAAGAAAGGGAAGGGATCGCTTATCAATCGTGATAGTTCATACTATACGGTAATTTAATCAGCTAGCAAACTGATCACCTCATAACGTACCGAATTGTTAAATCGGCTAGTGCCTATGCAATATGCATTGATGACAAATGCGTGACTGTGACTTTGATACTTCCTGCTTCAGTTCAATTGTGACAATTTCCCTGCGGTATAGCGTCTTGTGTGTTTTCCGTACATTTATTAGTTCGATCGATTGAATGCTTAAATTACTATCTTTGTTCATATTTATGTATCTCACACCGCCTTTATCTCACCTGATAACATATTTCAGGTTTCTGCTATCAGTCCCGGCCCCGTTTGCCCTATTTCATAAAACCATGAATTCACTGAGAGTTATGGCTCCATGATCAAATCCTATTAATTCTATCGGTAATCTAAAGAGCGCCGATAACGTTCGAAAAATGACCATCACGGGGCTCACGATAACCGCACTGAGTCAGGCTTTACGATAACTCCGCTAATTATCCTATCTCCCCATCAAACATTTTGATCGATGGCGCCAGAAACTCATCCATAATGATAGCACAACACTTAGTATTTATCACACATCTCGATTCAAACGGATCCCAGAAGGATTGAGTGTCCGCTGTTCAATTCGCCCCCGAGGCCCGCGACTGCGACCTAGGTGCGTCGTCTGTCCGTGGGCCTGTCCTTTCGACAGGCCCCGCCGCCGCTGCCACCTCGGCCCGCGACTGCGGCATAGGTGCGTCGTCTGTCCGTGGGCCTGTCCTTTCGACAGGCCCGGCCGCCGCTGCCACCTCGGCCCGCGACTGCGGCATAGGTCCGTCGTCTGTCCGTGGGCCTGTCCTTTCGACAGGCCCGGCCGCCGCTGCCACCTCAGACGGACGGCCCCGTCAGGTCGGACCGGACGCCGGCACGGTGCTGCCTCTCTCCTAAATCAGCCGGCGCTTATCGGGCTGGTATTCGGCGCCGTCGCCCATTTACATGGCCCGGCCGTCGGCAATCACGTGATCAGCGATGAATAGACTGGCGGCGCGGCGGCGAGACGGCCGTATATCGGACCGCATTTGGCGCGCGTCCGGCGTCGAATGTGCCGCAGTCGCGACGACGACTGGCGCAGATAGCGGCCGCCGGTGTCGTGGGCGGCCCGCCGGCAGAGGGTGACTTGGTGGTGGAGAGGGGTTCAGGCGACCGAACTCGCGCCTGAGGCGGGCTGACTAAACTCCGGTGGGTGGTGTCCTCCGCGTTCTCCGTTTCACTGGTTGTGGTTCGGTGGTTTTGACTCACCGGGATATGTGATGTGGTTGTTCTAGGTACAAGGGGTTGTCATTTTACAATGACTGAAGTGCTTTTTAATTGATTGTGTTCTGTGCTATCCCTGTCTCCTCCGCGTCTGTTCCGGATTTTTCGTTTTGACTGCCCGACCCGGCCATTTGCAAAACGGAGAAAAAGTTTGGGAGTGCCCTTTTGGCCACAAAAATGCATGCCCCGTACGGTATTTTTGTTTTGCCGATTTGCTAGATCCACGCAGTAAAACACTGGTGGATCTCTCTTCAATCACGCATCCTACGCCTATGTATGCGTTTTGAATCGTTACGTCTTGATGGGGTAACAGAAAGAAGGGACGGCGCACAGATAAATCCTCTGGCGCAAGAATACATCGCAGATGTTTATATTTTCCTCGTGATTTACTTGACGTATGTAAAAGTTAAACGCTTTCTTCTGTTATGCATTTCGAAATGTGTGCGTTTAAATAGTTATATACGTCTAGATAATATCGTAGCCAAAAGGCAGGAAATCGGAGACATCAACCTTTGACAAATTCAGAATCTCCAACTTAACTTTCGAAGTGCATGGCACATGCCTTGGTTCTGGACTTGGTACATGCCTTACAGACGTTGAGAACTCATTTCTTGGTTTTGCTACGTCCCGCTATCACAATTATTCATATTACATGTTATGTATGTCTAATTATGCAATGTTTAGTGTAGAATACAATATTTCAGCTGTGTTTCAAAGAAGTGTGAGAGAATAAGCACGATGACGTTTTATTGAATTAGATCCAGACATGTGCTCGGATCCCAAAAACGGATCTCGGGATCTGATCTGTGGGATCTGGATCCCGGATCCGCTGGGATCAAAGATCCACCTTCACAAATTGTCGATGGATCCACTGGGATCATAGATCCGTCTTCAATATTTGTCGACAGACCCGACTGGATCCGAGATCACAGGCACCATTTTGCATTGGGATCCACTGGGATCCCAGATCCGCCATTATACATTTGCCGTATTTTCGGAACCAATCTTTGTAAAGTATATTGTCAGTACGCTTTTCACTCGTTGTTAATGCCAACTAGCATGGGTTCATGCCTTTTATTCAATTTTGGTCGATAAATACTTAATTATGGCATAATTGGCAAGTCGGCTCCTGTCCGGATCCGAGATTCCGTTGGGATCAAAGATCCATATTCTTGTTTATAAATAAGATCCTGTGGGATCCAGATCCGCTGCAAAATGTAATCGAAAAGATCCACTAAGATCCAAATTCCCATGTTGTAAACTTGTCCCGTGGGATCCAGTGGGATCAAAAAGTATCCAACATTGCGTTTATCGAGAGATCCTCTGGGATCATAGATCCTACTTTCAGATCCATGCACATGTCTGATTAGATCCGACACATTTTTACCGTTATTTTTCACAATACTTGACTATTGCACGTCTTCACGGTATATGATATCATGTAGATGATTAACATACGTAATCAAAGATAGTGCAATAATGTAAGCTATGCTCTGAAATCGAACTAGCAAAATCATATATTCTATGGTTAGGATCCACAAACCTCAAAGGTAAACTGACCCGGCTGGAGCAAGCGTTTTCTAATGAGAGAACCAAAACAACAAACACAAAACACATTTATTAACATTAAATTGGGCATAAACAGTGTTGCTAGGGGTAAGTGCAAGGCTCGGAGCCTAAATCGAGGCAAACTACCCTTATATTGTCATAACGAGCGGTGTTCCTGACCTCAGTTGAGTCGTCCACAGCCACGCATAGCACTTAACATTAACCTTACACTTAACGCACCGATGCTTCCGTTCCTCCACCTCTCTTCCAAAACACCATTGCTCCACATTCAGTGCTCCAGTACCGCTAAGTCCGTTAAATCTATTCAGCCGAGTCGATTAGTGTAATCGAATGTACTTTTTGAAACCAGTTGTGCCACCCTCCGACCGCTGGCAGTACTGATGTGTGCTCCGTAGAGTAGTGTGTGTAGTTGTTTGGTGGCTGGTAAATGAGAAAAGTCTACATTTAGTTCAAGTGAAATGTTCTGGAAGAGGTTGTGTCTGTGGTGCATGTACAGTGGACAGTGTATGTGGAAGTGGAGTGTGCTTTCTGTTCTGTGTCCGCAAGGAAGTAAGGACAGTGGGGTGTGGGGCCTTCTGTTTTGAAAGAGATGTGCGTTTAAGTTGGACATAAACCTAACCTTAGTTGTGTGGTGCAAGGTTAATTTCCAAATTTTGAGCCAAAGGAGAAATAGTCAGGAGACATTTGAACTCCTACGCAAAGTGAATGATTTCTGATTTGAACTTTTTTTGGATGGCTGTGATCGGATGGATAGAGGAAGCTTGGTTCCATTTGCGCGTTGTGTCCTGGTTTATAATGATTTTTGAAAAAAAGCATAGTTCTGTGTCTGGTAAGCGTCATCGCGGTTTGAGTTTCTGAGTGTCCTATTGGTGTCAGTTTGACGTAACTTGGGGAGGCCTGTCTTTGAAATGTAGTCTGGATAAGGAGTGCCTCTGTCCGCCAGCTTTGCCAAAAGAACGTCAGTTTGTGAATTTCTTCTCGTGGCTCAGTCGATCCAACCAAGTTCGAGTCTGAGTTTGTCGTTGATGTCTAAAAATGTCCCGCTCCTTAGTACCAGAAATTAAATGTCATACTGCAAGCTTGGTACTATGATTTATCGTACAGACTTGAACACAGCTTTTCAAGTCACCCCGCTGAACGGAGTTAGATGTTGTCACTATCGATAGCTGGAAGACACTTCGCCATCATCACATCACACTTGACGCTCGGCAGCCGGTAGCTCGAGTCAAATAAATGTCTCTTGTCTCGGCTGACGATTGTTTTCAGTGTTACATTGACTGTGCACTGTGTTAGGTCTAGTTGATTTGTTGTCCCATAAAATTGTCTCCGATGCGACCACCTCATGGCTGGGCGGGATATCTGAAAGTGTTGAGCATTGCTTTTTCACCATTAGACAAAACTAAGCATCAAGTTCAAGCTGGTCCAGTCATGTGTGCCTTGGTAATTTTATTGTGAAGTGCGGCTAATTCACCCTCGCCCGGGTAGAGCAAATTCACTGCGTGTCCGGGTAGGGAGGGGGGGGGTTGGTACGACCACCGTGGAGTTTCGCCCCTAATTGAGCTAGAGCTTCGATTAAAAAACGAGCGTGTTTCTTGTGACGAGAGAAAGCCATTTGCATATGATTTTAAGGTCATGGGTCAATAGGTGACCTTTGAGGTCATGCCAAAGACCAAAATGTCGCAAATTGTAAATGTGTGAAAATTTAATACTTATTGAGCCAAAATGGTAAAAGAACATCTTATTATGCTTAATACATGCCAAGTTTGAAATCAGCGTCACAAAATGACCTTAAAACTGACAAATTAAAAAAGGTCATGTCAGTTCATCTGAGGTCAGTGACCTCGGTTGACCTTTGAAAGTGCATGACCCCAGTGAAACATATAACTATGTCAAATGGCTCCAATATTTGAAATCAGCGTCAAAAACTGTCTTAAAAGTGGCCAGAAGCCAAAAAAGTCATCGGAAGTCATCGGAGATCAGTGACCTCAGTTGACCTCAGAAAAGGTCAGTCGAGGTCTCATTCTCAGCAGAAGACACACCTGTCACCTGGAAACGCCTTTGCATTTTTGTTCCTGAACGTCAAACACTCAAAAACTAAACATGTAACAAGGATCGATACTACGGGACGCAAGTTTCGCCTGACATGACCTTGATAAACAGGTCACAGGTTGCGGGTCATGAAAGTTGGAAGTTTGACATTTTCAGAGTATGTGTCAAATCGTTCAAAAGTAGGTTACTGAAAGTTTCATCGCGATCGATTATAAACTACGTGAGTTATTTGGGAAAAACCGAGGGGTGGCATCCACCCCTCTACCCGGGCGAGGGTTGATGGGCGTGTTACTGTACACTGTCCAGCGCAGTGCAGTATTGGCATGATGCACTGATACAGTGGCCGAGTCGAAATCTCGAATCGGAGTGATCCCTACCACTCGGACCGCCTCTGAAAGCTCACCAGTAGCGGTGTGATGGGTATTATCCATCGTCTAGTGACCGCCTCTGAAAGCTCACCAGTGGTGGTGTGATGGGTATTATCCATCGTCTAGTGACCGCCTCTGAAAGCTCACCAGTAGTGGTGTGACGGGTATTATCCATCGTCTAGTGACCGCCTCTGAAAGCTCACCAGTAGCGGTGTGACGGGTATTTCCATTGTACTAGTGGACGCTTGGAAAGCTTCACCAGTAGAGGTCGTGGACGTATTATCCATCGTCTATGGCCCTCCCTCTCGAAAGCTCACCAAGTAGCGGTGTGGACGGGTATTATCCATCGTCTAAGTGCCCCGCCCTGAAAGCTCACCAGTGGTGGTGTGACGGGTATTATCATCGTCTAGTGGCCTCCTCTGAAAGCTCACCAATAAGTGGTGTGACCGGGTATTATCCATCGTCCCTAGTGGCCGCTCTGAAAGCTCACAGTGTGGTGTGACGGGTGTTATTCATCGTCTAGTGCCCGCCTCTGAAGCCCCACAGTGGTGGTGTGAACGGGTATATCCATCGTCTAGTGACCGCCTCTGAAAGCTCACCAGTAGCGGTGTGACGGGTATTATCCATCGTCTAGTGGCCTCCTCTGAAAGCTCACCAGTAGTGGTGTTACGCGTTTTATCCATCGTCTAGTGCCCGCCTCTGAAAGCTCACCAGTGGTGGTGTGACGGGTATTATCCATCGTCTAGTGGCCTCCTCTGAAAGCTCACCAGTAGTGGTGTGACGGGTATTATCCATCGTCTAGTGGCCGCCTCTGAAAGCTCACCAGTGGTGGTGTGACGGGTGTTATCCATCGTCTAGTGCCCGCCTCTGAAAGCTCACCAGTGGTGGTGTGACGGGTATTATCCATCGTCGAGTGACTGATTGTGAGCAGCGTCACCTGCGCTGCGACAGACGTGCAGCAAACGCACATCAATCCCGCCGCCCCTCACTTCTGCTTCGAGCCGCTCGCGTGCCTACCGTCTATAGCTGATAGCCCAATTCGGAGCGGCTCAGTAGGCGGGTCAGGGAGGGGCGGACGGGGGGGCTGGCACATGGCGCGTGTCCAGCTAACAAGCCTCACATCAGTGCCGCCCCATTAGTGAGATTATCCCCTGGCGAGCTCCTGCCGCTTTAATGCGACCGTCCGCCCTGGGTCCCATGTGAACCGATGTTTACATCCGATAAACCGACGGGACGCGCCAACTCCACACAGCAGGACCACCGGGGAGCGACGGTGACACGCGCTGTGACCGCATACAGCGACGTTGACACGCGCTGTGACCGCAGGCAGCGACGTTGACACGCGCTGTGACCGCAGGCAGCGACGTTGGACACGCGCTGTGACCGCAGGCCAGTCGACGTTGACACGCGCTGTGACCGCAGGCAGCGAACGTTGACACGCGCTGTGACCGCAAGGCAGCGACGTTGACACGCGCTGTGACCGCAAGGCAGCGACGTTGACTACGCACATGTGGAGCCGCATACAGGGACGTTGACACGCGCTGTGACCGCAGTAAGCGACGTTTGACACGCGCCTGTGACCTGCAGCAGCGACGTTGACACGCGCTGTGACCGCAAGGCAGCGACGTTGACGAGCGCGCTGTGACCGCTAGCGACGACGTGACCACGCGCTGTGACCGCATACAGCGACGTTTTTGACAACGCCGCTGTGAGACACGCGGCAGGCCCAGGCGACGTTGAACACGCGCTGTGAACCGCAGGCAGCGGACGTTTGACACGCGCTGTGACCGCAGGCAGCGGACGTTGACACGCCGCTGGTGACCCGGCAGGCAGCGACGTTTGACACCGCTGTGACCGCAGGCAGCGAAGTTGACACGCGGCTGTTGACGAGCAGCGACGTTGTTGACAGACCAACGCTCTGTGACCGCAGGCAGCGACGTTGACACGCGCGTGTGACTCGCGGGCAAGCAGCGAACGTTGACAGCGGCTGTGACCGCAGAGCAGCGACGTTGACACGCGGATGTGACGCGCAGGCAGCGAACTTGAATCACTCGCTGTGACCTTGCTAGGCTAGTCCGTACGTGACACCGGCGAGTTCCCACTTAGTCCCCACCCGCAATTGTCTCGTCCTTTCCTGTCCCCCTTTGTCCCGTTCCTATGTCCCCGTTTTTTGTCCCGTTTATGTGTCCCGTCCTCCTTTGTCCCGTTCCTTTCCCATTCCTGTCCCGTCTGTCCCGGTCCCGTCCTGTCCCGTCCTTGTCCCGTCCTGTCCGCCTGTCCGTTCCTGTCTCTGTCCCGTCCTGTCCCGTCTGTCCCGTCCTGTCCCGTCCTGTCCCGTCCTGTCCCTCCTGTTCCTGTCCCGTCCCGTCCTGTCTCCGTCCTGTCCCGTCCTGTCCCGTCCTGTCCCGTCCTGTCCCGTCCTGTCCGTCCTGATCCCGTCCTGTCCCGTCCTGTCCCGTCCTTGTCCCGTCCTGTCCCGTCCTGTCCCGTCCTGTCCGTCCCTGTCCCGTCCTGTCCTCGTCCTGTGCCTGTCCCTCCTGTCCGTCCTGTCCCGTCCTGTCGCCGTCCTGTCCGTCCTGTCCCGTCCTGTCCGTCTGTTCCCGTCCTGTCCGTCCTGTCCCGTACCTGTCCCCGTCCTGTCCCGTCCTGTCCCTCCTGTCCGTCACGTGGAGTCCCAAATGGTCCTCGTCCTCGTCTCGTCCTGCGTCCTGTCCCGTTCGCCCGGTCCTCCGGTCCGTCCAGTTCCGTCCCGTCCCGTCCGCCGTCTTCCAGTCCCCGTCCTGTTCCCGTCCTGTCCCGTCCTGTCCCGATCCTGTCCACGTCCTGTCCCGTCCTGTCGTCCTGTTCCCCGTCCCTGTCCCATCCTGTCCCGTCCTGTCCAGTCCTGTCCGTCCTGTCCGTCCTGTCCGTCCTGTCCCGTCCTGTCCCGTCCCTGTCCCGTCCTGTCCCGTCCTGTCCGCGTTGTCCGGTCCTGTCCCGTCCTGTCCTGTTCCTGTCCTGTCCTGTCCCTGTCCTGTCTGTCCTGTCCTGTCCCTGTCCCTGTCCTTTCCCTGTCCTTGTCCCTGTCCTGTCCTGTCCTGTACGGTCCCTGTCCCTGTCCTGTCCCTGTCGGCTGTCCCTTGTCCTGTTTCCTGTCCCTGTTCATGTCCTGTTCCCTGTCCTTGTTCGCTTGTCCTGTTCCTGTGCCTGTTCCTGTCCTGTTCCTGTCCTGTTCCTGTCCTGTTCCTGTCCTGTTCCTGTCCTGTTCCTTTCCTGTTCCTGTCCTGTTCCTGTCCTGTTCCTGTCCTGTTCCTGTCCTGTTCCTGTCCTGTTCCTGTCCTGTTCCTGTCGCTGTTCCTGTTTCCTGTCCTGTGTCCTCGTCGCTGTTCCTGTCCTGTTCCTGTCCTGTTCCTGTCCTGTTCCCTGTCCCTGTTCTGTTCCTGTCCGCTGTCCTGTCGCTGTCCTGTCGCTGTTCCCTGTTCCTGTCCTGTTCCTTTCCTGTTCCTGTCCTGTTCCTGTCCTGTTCCTGTCCTGTTCCTGTCCTGTTCCTGTCCTGTTCCTGTTCCGAGCCGAGGACGGGAAATGGCTACGGCGAACCGTGTGCTCGCACGGCCCGCTGGAGCGACTGGGTCCGGGCTCTGTGCTGTCGGACGTCGACGCTGACATGCACGTCTGGTGTCATGATTCAGATCGCAAACACAGAGGGCACACAGCTGGGGCGTGCTGTGTGTATTTTGTATCAGGTACTGACGCCTGACACGTTTTAGTGTACGGGAGGCGTTTTGGAACACGTTCAGGTGGAAATAATCGGCGTGTCGTGTGGATGGCACGGCGTATAGGACGTGTATGGTTTAATAATTGTGTTTGGTTTGTACGTAACTCGTCACTTTCATGGACCGAGGTGGGTTGCTCATTGTTGGATTTGTGGCCGTGCCTGGAGCTTTTCAGAAAAGGATGGCGCGGCTAAATGGCGTGTTGGTGGGTTCGTAGCAGGGGAATACCCTTTTCAATATAAAACAATGACTTGACACGCGTTCTGGAGGGCCTCTGAGAATAACACGCCCTGGAGGGGGAGATTTCACCCTCCCTCTATGATCTCGAATACCACGCAACGTAGTAACAATAGAACACGGTGTAAGATAGCTCGTTACAAGCTCTATCGAAAGTATGTCGGTCTTTTTTAGGTCTGGTCAATATTAAGGTCACCAGAGGTAATCAAAGGTCAGCTTTTCCAGTTTTAGCACTTCGCTCCAGATACCCCCAATTATTGCGGGAACTATGATAGCTAAGAACAAACGATAAAAATAGAAAACTCTTGTAATTTGCAATTGAAAGCATGCCCTCAAATTTGGCCTCAGGTCAGTAGTTTAGGCTCCAGAGGTCATCGAAGCTCAAAAAGGCTATTTTTTGACAAATCAGTTTTCACAAATACATTTCAAACTAATAAAGATAAATTAATACTTTTGACGCAATCACGTTTGTCTCTTCCTGGATTTTCGAATCATATTCATGTTCACCATGTTAGGTTAACTGATAAATTTGACCTAAGGTCAAGGTCAAGTGGTGACCCAAGTAGGTCATGTGGAGATATTTCTGAGATCCGCCCCTGTCTCGACGAGACGAACACATTAGTCCGTTTTCTCTTCTCTGTCTTGATTCTGTCGATAATTATTTGCAAACAAGTGTTGGTGGTCACGAAATTGACCCTGACCTTCGGCTACCGATATCAGATATTCGAGATAAACAAATTTTATGTTTTTTCTGATCATAGAGATTATTATATATATTAGAGATGCCCTGCCTATGCTGAAGCACTTGATTTCGTGGCAATTCAGTGTTCTTTTTAGCACATTTTGTTAACACTCTCGATGCCCGTGCTAAACTAGGCCATTGTATTTTATGCTGAAGATAGTTTTGTAGAGAATATTTATATTGTAAACAACAAGGGCGGCGCCAAAGGGGGACGGGGACGCGTCCCTCCAATATTTTCCAATTTTAACAGTACGCCTATGGACGTTGCAAAGAAAGAATCGACTTCAAAATGCCTCCGTCACCCCTACTCTCGGAAGGTGACGCCGCCCTTGGTAAACAAAATGAATTGAAATATTATTCTCAGATAAATATGTGATTGGCATCGGCGCACGCTATTAACAGGGGACATATCTATAGGCGAAACTTATTGCTTAAAAAGATCCACTGAATTGCGGCAGATTTATGTGCAGGGCCTCTCTATTATACATGATCTCTATGATTCTGACCTTATGATATTCTGCCAGTTTGAAGCCGATCGACAGAGGTCTCAGCTGACGGGACCGACCGATCGTCCTAAAACTGTGGTCCTATCGGTCCTAAAACTGTGCCTGCATACGACCGCAAACGTTTTGGAGGTGAAATCATCACGTGACCTGGTCTGGTGATCTCACCTAAGATGACCCGACGCCAATAATTGTGCACAATGTGGGCAGCTAATTTTCTAACAGGTATGCAAAAAAACGGCGCTGCGCGCCACCGTTTTTCTGCTGTCTTTGAAAATGCGTTTCTTCCCTCCGGTGCAGTGGTTAGAGGAGCTTCTTTTATACATTAATCTGAATATTTGGAATGGATTAATTTCCGGTGTTAGGTCCTGCGCTAAAGATGATTTGTTGTGCAGGCCCTGACTCCACTATCGGTCCATAACGAAACTTCCTTTAGGAACCTGAGGGATACATCACCTAGGTCATTGGTGGTAAGGATAAGTCCAAAGAGTGAAAACGCAATTCCATTTTTTATATTGATTGCATTGCTGTCAAGGGACAATCTGCAATTGACAATGTTGTGTTAGTTTCGCTTTTCAGCGACGATGTAAAACTGAGATGTCACCTCGCGTCAATGTAACGTCGAGCTGTCTTTGTTGGGTTAGGTTGGGTGTGTTGTGGCTGTAAAAGGCTTATTATAGCGAGGGGTCTGAAGAGCCTCGCAGATGCCCTAAGCATGGCAGGTCAATGTCACCAAAGATAGATGGTTCCCGGAAAGGTGCTAATACAGGCGTGGTACGCAAATGTCACGTCAGCGGCCAGGTTACCATTGTAAGGGTCGGGCTAGACTTGGGAATGGTACATGTGTTATTTGTATGAAAGGTTAAATAGAGATTTGCTACGGCAGCGGAGGCTAATCCCACCGATCTATCCGAAGAACCCTAAAAGATAACTATATAGAGCTCAAGTTACTATCATAAAGCTAACTATACTAACTATTATAGAGCTCAAGTTACTGTTGAGGTGCTATAGGCAAACGACAAGCGAACATTTACCTAGCTCGTTAACGTAACTACTTATATTGTATATAAGTATTTACTTATTCTAACCTAACTACTGATAGTTTAAATTGCGGCAACAAGTTGATGACAGTCTGCCGTTACGATGTGTTTTTTTTTCGATGCCGAAAGAGGTTTGAATAGGTTCCTAGCAACAGCAAAGCGAGCTCGTGAGCCCTGGTTTCACCGGGTTTCTCGGAATTATGGATTATTCTCCTTGAAGATATTTTATCGGGCTGAAAACACATAATCCTTATCAATGTTTTCCTTTTAGAAGGCTGTGGTAATTTCATTCCTAATGTTCGCCATTTATAAGGTAGAAACACCTGCTGTTTGTCTTCAATTCAAAGCTGGCTGTGATTGCTAGTTATATTTCCTGACATGTAATAATACGAAGGACAGCTTGCTGGTTGCGTGGCTTGCCGTGTGCTCTATTAATAAATAGTTCTCGACTGTGGTCGAAAAGTACCTATCGGCGCTGAAATGATTATCAAGCTTTAGCTCGTGAAAGCTGATTCACCTGTTCCTTTAGAGCTTAAACTTTTAAAATGAGTAGTAACATCATTTCCCTTGCCAATAATTACAACGTCGGAAGTCGGGGAAAGGGTTTGATACGACTTGGACCTCGGCCAGGACAAGACAGTTCCTGTTTAAAACTCGGCGCGATGAATGGTGGCCTTCAAAAGTTCAAACGATTCAGCCAATTGAGCTCCACCGGCCAATCCGATACACACGCTCCTATTGTGTCCAAGTTCTAACGGAAGTGAATCTCAGTGATGTAGGTCAAACAAATGAGTGACTGGCATTGGTAAATGATCACCTGATAGATAGGTAATTGAACAAGCGTTCATACTATACAACGTTTAATTGCATTCGATTTTTTCTTCTTTTTTTAGAGCTATAATCTTACAAAATGTTTTATCAAAAATCACTAATTGATATAAAAAGGCGTATAACACAAAAAGTGAAATTTTCGCGATTTCGAGGAGCACAGCATCGGATTCTTCATGCAATTCTGGTCTAAACCGTATCAAATTTGGCGGTGGGTATTTTCAAAAGTCTTTTGGGGCACCGTGCGGCGCGAGCGAGCGCCGGTCGACCCAGCCAGTCGCGTTTCACGTACCGGTGCACCCATCGTGCGGTGCGGCACAGCAGCTGTCACTGGGCGGGCGCAAAGTTTGCCGTTCGATGCCTCCTTGTGACGTCACAACTCGCTCATTGGTGTGACGTCACATGTAAACATATTACTATTTTTCAAATTACAACAAATTCTGACCTTTTTTCTCGCAAAAATGAATGCCAGGACCGTAATCAGGGCATTCTTCTCCATCATTCTACATACTTTTCCGAAGGTGCTATATTCCCTTTAAGTCATGCGTGCGTTGTTTAGATCGACTATGTTCGACTTACAGGAGCGCTGCTTGCAGGAATAATGATACCATTCGTAGATACCGCCTGATCACCGACAGCACCAAGCTGGGCTTGTCACGTGACAGCGCAAAGGCTGGAGTCGTGAATCGTCAGGCAGTTTCGAAACTGCCTGGGCAGTTTCGATACTGCCGGGCCGTTTGCAAATTGCCTGGATTTTCAGGCAGTTTGCAAACTGCCTGGGTTTTCAGGCAGTTTCGAAACTGCCTGAATTGGGCCCAGGGAGTTTGTAAACTGCCTGGGTTTTCATATTGCCTGTAACATATACACCATGTATATACGGCCAGACTTCTTGAGCTCGAGAAGTCTCAGATACGCCTGATGTCTGTTCTGGCTCAACGTCTCGTTGATAAACAGGGACAGCCTGGGACGCTCACCTCTGGGAGGGATTCTATTCTGCTGTCGTATAATTGCTGGCAGACGGATGAGGGACCACCTCTCGTGAAGTGGCACACGATCTTGCTACCGCCCGCTGGCATACGATGCGCGTGGTCGATGTCCTCCCGCCTCACCGTTATCCCCAGGCTGTTCTGGATGACGTCGATCAGTACCGCCTCGATGTCCTCTGGTCCGTCCTCAGCAGGCGGCCGAGCGTCCGAACCGTCGCTCCCCAGCACAGCAGCAGC